>MUZC01000016.1:130281-143647 GCA_002072015.1 Radix auricularia
CCAGGACACACAAGGCTGCCAGGACACACAAGGCTGCCAGGACACACAAGGCTGCCAGGACACACAAGGCTGCCAGGACACACCAGGATGCCAGGACACACAAGGCTGCCAGGACACACAAGGCCGCCAGGACACATCAGGCCGCCAGGACACACAAGGCCGCCAGGACACATAAGGCTGCCTGGACACATAAGGCTGTCAGGACACACAAGGCTGCCAGGACACACAAGGCTGCCAGGACACATAAGGCTCTCAGGACACACAAGGCTCCCAGGACACACAAGGCTATCAGGACACACAAGGCTGCCAGGACACACAAGGCTGCCAGGACACACAAGGCTGCCAGGACACACAAGGCCGCCATGACACACAAGGCCGCCAGGACACACAAGGCCGCCAGGACACACAAGGCTGCCAGGACACACAAGGCTGCCAGGACACACAAGGCTGCCAGGACACACAAGGCTGCCAAAGAACAGAACTAAAGAAATGAGAATGGTCCTAGTGGGTCACAAAGGGCAAACAACACCTTGTCCCATGGTGCGTTCTTTTTAACAACAGCAGAAGGAGAAATTGTATATATACACTTTACCAGTGTAGAGCTTCATTTACACAAGAGCATCGAGATCTATCTTTATAGGTAAGTCGCCTAAACGACAATGTGCAAATGAGCATGACGAATGACATCACCTTGGGTCGAAAGATCACAGCGGTCAAGCGGAGTGGGATGAAAAGGAAAAAAAGGTGTGTGTCAGCGGCGTAGCGTGGGTATGTGCCGCCCGGGGCAGAATCAAATTTTGCCGACCCCCCCCCTCCGAAAAATATGTTAACGCTGTTAAGTAAAGACAATTTTTTTTATACAAAGTAATAATGACACTGTAATAGAGATAGAAAGTAAAGATTTTTTTCTTTAATAATTTTTTGTTTGTTTTTTTTTGTTTTTCCTGATTGCCCCCCTCTTTCGTGTATCAATAATTTCAGCCTTGACATCCACAATAGCCAAAATTGAAAAAGCAATAGATTAAAAAAATTTGGCGTAATCGTTGATGATTGTAATTAATAAAACTTTTCATTAACTTAATTTTGGAGAAGCTATTTTAAGACCTTTCATTACTTAAGATTTTTCTATGATTATTGTAAGCAATGTTCAAATTAATTATATTATTTTAGGCAAGGTAACTCGGAGCATTAATATCTTAATAAACTTTATTATTAAGTGGTCTTTAATTCAGTAATTCCTTTTTTTACCCGGTGGGGTAACATAGCCTTTGTATGACAATGTCCTTTGAATACTCTGATTTAAAGGCAAAATTTCAAAGTCCAGCAGATCGCCTGGTGTACGAAAATTGTATAGGTTTTCTAAATTCTACATACCTACTAAAATCTCACATAAATTTCTACAGTAATCTTATCTTATGAATATTATAACTTTCTTCTCAACTGTTTTCTAAATAACATGGATACATATTTTGGATCACCAAAAATTTGCTGTCTGGTCTCCACATAAAATTTTATCAAATTTCAAAGCATCCTTAAGTATCCCAGTAATTTCTCTGTGAGCATCTTCTGCTTAGCATTTTTTCTAGCTCTATACATTTATAAAATATTTTGTGCATCTTTGACATAGATTCGTAAATAAAAAGAATTTATTGTAACTAGCAAAATGCCTGCGTCTGTTTGTCTGATAAGCTTTTTCTTTCTGACTATGTCAGTTTTTCTATAGCTTTCAAAATAATCTCAAATAGTCTACGGTATATAAACTATTTTGTATTCTGAAGCCTTGCTTGTAAAGTAAGTAGTTATTCCAAACGATTTTGGGCATGAAAAGAATACTTAACAACGTTCTAGTGTACTAAAATA
The DNA here is from genome assembly GCA_002072015.1 of Radix auricularia. Taxonomy (NCBI): domain Eukaryota; kingdom Metazoa; phylum Mollusca; class Gastropoda; family Lymnaeidae; genus Radix; species Radix auricularia. The sequence continues at coordinate 132,142 of MUZC01000016.1, forward strand.
GATAATTCGTTTCAGTTATATTATCATGTAAACAGATTAGATTTAATGAGCTATTTGAGCAAGACTTGACAGTGAGAGTTTATGTTATTGCGTCTTTCTTAAACGCCTGTATACTTTCCAGCCATAAAGAAGAGGTTTTGGCAATCCTCCGAATCCCGGTCCCAAATTATTCTTCGTGAGTTATATAAACACATGATGATCCCCTGCAACCCATTATTTTAAGAGCGCCATTTATTAAAAATCATTTCAGATAAGTAAGCAGATTCGCTTTTACTTCAATGAAATATTTTAAAGATTCTACGATGTCTACTTCTTTATTTTCAATCGATTACTACATATCCCATAACTTGACTTGTTTGGTTATTATGTAAAATATATGAAGAGCTATCGAATACTAAGGAATAATCTTAATAATGAAAAAGTATGATTTTCCCCGATCTTTATCTTTTAAAATTGCTATGAGCTCAGTTTGAATTTTAGATGGGTAGTGATTATAGCCTCGTCAGGACGACCCAATATGCGGCTGCATACGCGCTCGTTCACTTCCGGCTATTGCTATTCTTGGTAAAAAAAAATTTATAAGGTTAAAAATTTCATCGGTGAATGTGTGGCTGTATGGTCGTATTGATAGTAAGATAGTACGCTACATCGCAGGTCCGGGTTTCGATTCCTTAGTGATGCCTATTTATTTTTTTTAACAATACTACATGAATTGATAATGAATAAGATTTTTTTTAATGGTTTGTTTTGATGTTAGGTTTAGGGATAGACTTTAGGGTTACGTTAAGTGATAGTTTTTAGGGTTTGGGTTAGGTTTAGTGATAGTTTTTAGGGTTTGGGTTAGGTTTAGTGATAGCTTTTAGGGTTTGGGTTAGGTTTAGTGATAGTTTTTAGTGTTTGGGTTAGGTTTAGTGATAGTTTTTAGGGTTTTGGGTTAAGTTTAGTGATAGATTTGATAGATTGTTTGAATGCACATATAGAATCGGAGGTTCAATGAAAGGCGCAGTGAATACTTGTAACTCTTCAATTTTATAAACATCATTTTATAAACAATGTTACTAAGAATAGCAATAACCGGAAGTGGACGAGCTCGTATGCAGCCGCATATTGGGTCGTCCTGACGAGGCGATAATCACTACCTTTTAGATGACACTTTTTTAAAAAAAAAATTCTTCTTATAATGTTCTGGGAGTGCTCGATCTTACTTCGCATGCAAATGCATTGGTTCCGGAATATTGCCGTTATTTGTAATAGTATTGTCCTCTCTGTGACCGAAAAAAAATATTTTCTTTTGCCATGCATTAATTTGGTCACAAATTTTAACTAAAACGTCCTGACACTTTTTTTTTCTTTTACAACTTATTGTTGTCCTTTGTCAATTATGTTTTTATCCGATTTCTGATGCTTAACAATTTTTTTTTTTAAAAACACACACAAAAAAAACTTTGGACATGTTGAGCACTTGTTCATGGGTGGCTACGTTTAGATATATACGTGCAACGTTTCAATTAAATTATATAAACAATTTTGTTCATTATTTTTGTTGATGCGTGAAATCAGAAGGTAAAATTAAAAATAATAATGTTTGGTAGAAAACTATGTAAGTACGCCAACAAATTTTTCCAGTGCTTTATTTAAGTTAAAATCTAACTTTAACCAATTATATATACCAGAACCATGTTGTCATATTCGTACACTAATTCAACCCCTTTGTTTTCCACTTCAATAGCATTAGTATCAGAAGACTTAAGGTTCATAAGGGAGTTTGAAGTTCTGGCATTTGAAATGTTAATGTATATAACATAGTTTCTTTATTTCTTTGATATTTTTTTATATTTGCTTTTATTTTATTTTAATAAACTTAATTTTAACACTCTTCCTTTTTGAAGCAAATTAATGAGGAATTAGCCGCCCCCCCCTTTTTTTTTACACACAATGTGCCGCCCTGAGCTTGGCTCATGTTTCATGTTCAATAAGTTTTGATTTAACAACAGGAGCGACTGTCAAATTTTAAGAATAATTTAAGCTACCACTACTTCAGTGTTACATTATCATACTACTTAAGTACTTTTCAAGACAGTATCGTTGGTATCAGAAGAATGTATATCCAATAAGGAGTTTGAGTTTGACGTTTGAAAGGTTCGCATAGCTTAGAATAGATCTTTTATTTCTGTTATTAATTTCTTATTTATTTTCTTTTATTTCGATATAAAGCTCAACATTCTTATATTTTTTCCTAGACACTATTTAACGACCAGGAATTTGCCGCCCCTGGCAAAGTGCCGCCCGGGGCATTTGCCCCCCTTTCCCCCCTTCACTACGCTACTGGTGTGTGTGTGTGTGTTAATGGGGGGGGGGGGGTTGTGGCAACAATGGCTCTTGCGTTCAGTTGCGTTGATCCTTCACAGAATAGTGGTTATCACGTCCACCTTGCACGCGGAAAGTCCTGGGTTCAATTCCCAGATGGAGCAATTGAAAACAAAAATGTTTTTTTTTTTTGCAAGTTCTTTTTTCCATTTTTTGGGAACATGACTAACCCTAGGGTCGGAAAACTACAGTTTATTGTTAGTAATGGATGGTAGTAATGGATAGGGGCAGGTAACAACAACCTCTGTGCGCATGTTTCCTCGACTACACGCTTTTTTCCCATTACCTTGAGCACTATCTATGATGAGCAAGTCTGCGGCTTATGTACGCCGCGGGTCATCTTGTTATTTTTTAATTTTTAAAAATGTGTGTTTGGGCCCGTTCTTTTCTCCGTTTTTGGCGAACACTACTGACCCTCGATAGGGTCGGCCTATCACAGTTAATGGTTGTGGCAAACTAGGGTCGTGAAGGGTGCTGGGCAGTGCGAATGTCTCGAGACCAACAATGCGTTTTTGGATCACTCACGTTGTTTTGATCCCTTCGTGGTGTAGTTAATATCCGATCTTCCCCACCCTTCTATGCACTATCCATGTGCAAGTCTGCGGCGTATGCTACGCCGCGGAGCGTATCTGGTATAACTTAATCGTAGTAAGGGGTGTGGAGGGGAGTGTTCATTGACATTGATTAAAAGTAATTGTAACATTTCCTGACTCCAGGAAAAATATATACTACGCCCACATAATGGCCGTTTGCTCTGTCATAAAGACAAAAAAATAACCATCACAGTTACCCATAATAGTTTGATTGTAGCCAGTAAAAAAATGTCGGGTGAAGTCGGGTGACTAGCGTTACTGTAAAGGGAGGGGGGGTGAACCTCCAACTCCAATATTTTAAACAACTTCAAAAAAACGTCTTTGTGTGTATCTTGAGAGGAATATATTAAAGAAATGCTAGAATTTCTTCCGGTACATCATCTAAACATATTCCTTGTACTGTAGCACATGCATTGACATACAAATGCTGTACGTGTGCATAAAATGCTTGAATGATTTTTTTTTAATGGAAAGATCAAATAAAACAATAGTATTCTAATCGGGGCTAATCAAACATGATGCTGCTAACTGGCTTTCGGTTACGAATTTTCGACAGGGGTGGGCCCTAAAGAAATTGAAATATACGACAATTGTATGTAAGGTGACGTTGGAAGCTAGAAATAATTGTCAAAATGAACTGCTAGATGTCTCTATACAAGAGTACACACGTGTTAAGTAAACTCAGCCCTGGCGAAGTCTTTTGTATGCATTTATGATTCATTGCGAGTAAGAAATAAAAATAAACAATTGAACCTAGAAAACTAAAGAGAATGAGCATTAAAGTAAACATTCGTCCTACTCCAAATAGTGTGTCCTATACAAAACAAAATGGTGTGTCCTATTCAACTACAAACTATGTGTCCTATCCCACCCCTAATGATGTGTCCTATCAAACTCCAAAGGGTATGTCCTATCTAACAAGAAATGATGTTTCCTATCCTACTGTTAAAGATATGTCCTGTCCTACTTATGATATGTCCTCTCCTACTTATGATATGTCCTCTCCTACTCCTGATGCCCTGTCCTACTATTGATGTTTTCCATGTGGTTCACCGACAAAACGGCCCCGGTCAAAACGGCCCCTAACAATACGGCTCATGAAAAAACGGCCGCGATAAATTAGGATTTCGGTAATTGAAAATGCGTCTTTTTTATATAGCTCAGTGTGAGAAAAAAACTATATTTAGGCAATCGTCCCCCTAGTGAGAAAGGATTTAATATTTTTTTGCCTCTTACCATCGTGGGAGTGTACTCAACAACTTACCAAAATTTCAAGCTTGTACCAACAAGGAAGATTGGAGAATTAGTGTTGATTTAGATTTATATTGCCCATTTTAGGAAGAAAACAAAATTTTGGGCCCCCGGCCATCATGAGTGGAAATTTTAAAAATCTATATAATTATTTTCCTTATTACCATAGCGGGCAATTTACTAAACAACTACGGAAGGCTTTATACTTTTACCTACACAGAAAATGGGAGAAGCAGTAATTTTCAGTTTTTAATGGCTCTTTTAATAGAAAAACTACATTGGGGCCTCCGGCATGCAGTAAGTGATAATTTAAATATATATTCACCTGTTACCATCGAGGAAGTGTACTCAACAACTTCTTAAAGTTTATAGTTCTACATACTCGGCAAAAAGGACAATTAGTGATTTTCAATTTTTACAGATAAAGAGAAATAGTTTTTGGGACCCCGGCCCCACATAATTTGGAATTTTAAAAAATTTCCTTTTCGTCATGAGAGGGTACAAAGGGCAAGTCAGTCATTACGTCAGACATTCAATCAGGGATTTCGCTTTTATTTGTATAGAAAAACTATATTTCGGCCCCGGCAACCCACGAGTGGGAATTTAACATTCTATTTCGCTAATTATCATCGGGACATGGTTCTCAACAACTTCCCGATGTTTCATGCTTCTACCTACATGGGGAATGGGTGAATTTGGGATTTTTAGTTTTATACAGTTTATATTAGTTTATGTAAGGAAAAACCTACATTGGGGCATCCGGCATGCAGTAAGGGATATTTAAAATATTTTTTCACCGGTTACCATCGTGAAAGTCAATATCAACTCCCCAACGTTTGATGAGTCTACCTCATCGGGAAATAGAAGAATTCGTGATTTTCAATTTTTATATAGCTCATATCAGAAAAAAACTTCTTAAAGTTTCATGCTTCTACCTACACGGGAAGTTGGATTATTAGTGATGCATGAAAAAAACAGTTTTTGGGCCCCCGGCCCCACATGAGCGAGATTTAAAAAATTCTTTTTCGCCGCTAGTGGGTACCCAACAACTTCCAAAAGTTTCATGCTTCTACCTACACAGGAAGTTGGAGAATTAGTGATGTAGAAAAAAAACAGTTTTTGGGCCCCCGGCCCCACGTGAGGGAGATTTTAAAAATTCTTTTTCGCCAATTTTTTTAGTGAGAGGGCACCCAACAACTTCCCAAAGTTTAATGCTTCTGCCTACACGGGAAATAGGAAAATTGGTTATTTTCAATTTTTATAGAGCTCATATTAGGATATAACTTTTTGGGGCCAAGGCCCCACATGAGTGAGATTTTTTTAATTCTTTTTGGCCAATTTTCGTAGTTGGTGGGTACCTAACAACTTCCCAAAGTTTTATGTTTCTACCTACACGGGAAGTTGGAGAATTAGTGATGTAGGGAAAAAATGGGCCCCGGCCCCACATGAGCAAGATTTTTAACATTTCTTTTTCGCCAATTTTCGTAGTGAGCGGGTACCCAACAACTTCCCAAAGTTTCATGTTTCTACCTACACGGGAAGTTGAAGAATTAGTGATGAATCAGTCAGTCAGTCAGTGAGGGCTTTCCCGTTTATTAGTATAGATGTATCAATCAGTTAGTTAATCATATTGTTTGTGGTGACATCAACCAGTCGTGCTACAGTTATATTGTAATTGGGGAGATCAATCAGTCGTGCTACAGTTATATTGTTAGTGTTAAGATCTCTCTCATCTCAAATAATAGATTTTCTCTTTAATGGGCTGTTGTTCATGCACAACCCCACACAACCTTATGAGACATCGGACATGTATTTGTCTCATTGTCACATCAAAAAGTAAGTTTAAAAAACGCCCACAGCTTGATTGAAATCTTTCATAGAGTTATGAGTTGTCCATACTTCCTTTCACATTAGCCATGTTATATCGTTTGATGTTTATCACATCACGAGGGAGTCTCACACATTGATGAGTTATAAATTAGCAATAAATTAACAATATGGGAAATAATTTGTTTAGGACTTTGCGACATTTATCATTTTTGTCCTGATTTATTGTAAAAAATGTTTTTTGTAAAGTTATTAAAATGTCCACAATTTTTAAAAAATAAAAATACACTTGATGGCTGGATGAGACTAGTACGAAGATGTTTTCAATGTGTAAGAATCATTAGTGACGTAGAAACTGTAGTAAGTGACGTCATGCCCTGATGAGTATTTAGAGCCCCTGAAATGGCTTCATTACAACGCTTGGGGCTTTCATAGTGATTTGTTGGCTCCAGTGACCCGTCGCGTTATTTTAAACTCAACTGTACGACCATTGAATTAAGTTAATGGACAGCAGTGGATAAAGAATGCCTTCCTTTCATTTGTTCATTAGCTGGGAAAGTCTTTATCTTGGCGCAGCACTGATATGGGCTGGCTGCATGTAAGTTAAGTAATAAATTGATTTTTGAAATCATGAACATGTTGTTTGAAACTATGCTCCTGCTCTGGACGATAAATTTCCCATCGACGGGGGCAACAAAGAGCAGCTGTGTGAATGTCCCCACAAGTGAAGGTTTGAGAACTCTCCAACACTCGCAGGTGGCGTGTGCTCCCTTGCAGCCTGGGGAGCCGAAGTCCAGGGAAGGACTCGACTACGTCAGGTGTCATTTCGGAAACGTCTACACGATGACGTGTCCCAATACAACCAGGTAAACAAGTCTACTTCAACGTTACAGACAATCAACGTCCTGTTAACGGTTAAGATATTTAAGTTGTCTCAACATTCAGTAGGAATAGTTTACACTTATATAATGTTTGACACAAAACTTGTATTGTAGTGTTTTACTGGTGTTGTGAGGGCATTTCACATTTTTTATTTTTAGATACGATGTTAACACTGGAGCGTGCATCGCAACACACCTTGCCTCATGTGACCTTGACCATCGTCATGGTATGTTTGTAAACACACAACACACATGTCAATCACTTAGTAACAGATGATTATATCCTGACCACTGGCGATTGAGTTTGACATTCAATAGTGAAAATCTATCAAAAGTCCTTCTAATTTTTGTTATCACATACCTTTATCGACGCATTCGCTTTGACCCCTTTAAATGACCTCTACTGACTTGAGCCAGACGAAAACTGTTTAAAACATTATGACACTTACATTTTTCAAACGCATAAATAAGTTTGATGTAAAACATTCTTTTAAATACGAAAAACGTACTTTAAAATAATAACATTACAGCATGAGATGTGAAGTTTTTCTGTCGTATAAAATGGCGAACCCAAAGTGTAACTTGCTAATAACTTCCGGAAAACTATAAAATTGTCTGCTACGTGTCTCTATAAAATGGACAAATGGATCGATCTTTACCCACAACCTTCTTTCTTTTCCCCATTAACATTATTTCCCCACTTCTCATCTTTAGATACAACTAAACCCAGGACTAACGCGAGCAACGGTCAATGTAATGCCAACAACTGTCGACTCCCCAACTGCTCTTGTTTTGAGAGTAAACCACAAACTGGCGCGCCGATGTTTGTCATGGTTACATTTGATGACAAAGTCTCCAATGATCTTTACAACAAATTCTACAAGCCATTGTTCATCGACAACTACCTCAACTTTTTCAACCCCAATGGATGCCCTATAAAGTAAGTAGCGCTGGTGAGTCAGTTAAATAGGTAAACAAAATGAGGGGTAGGACTGCAATCAGGCTTATACAAAATAATGGGAAAGACGTAAACAAGGTATGGGTTAGCCTGACCGGACGTATCAAAACAGCGAACGTTTCGGCAAAGAGCCTTTATCAACGAACATACAAGACACAGAAAAAACGAAAATAAAAATGAAGGAACTTAGCTGCGGTGGAATCCGAAGTATCCAAAGAAAAAGTCACTTTTTCTTTGGATACTTCGGATTCCACCGCAGCTAAGTTCCTTCATTTTTATTTTCGTTTTTTCTGTGTCTTGTATGTTCGTTGATAAAGGCTCTTTGCCGAAACGTTCGCTGTTTTGATACGTCCGGTCAGGCTAACCCATACCTTGTTTACGTCTTTCCCAGTTAAATAGGGCATTGCGTAAGTACATGGTACCCTTAAGATGTGAAAAGCTTCAGTGCTTTCCGAACCTCTGGATGTGCGAAATAGCAAGTTATTGCTGCCGTTAACTGGATCTTTTGTCTTAGGGGCAATGCATAAGAGGCCGTCCATAAGTGACGGCACGCGATTTTGTCCAATCCCCCCTCTCGTTACACGTACTCACAAATAGTTAGCCCCCCACCTTCCAGAATGACATCGAAAAGCCGTATTTCCTATTTGAAAATGAGCAAGTTTTAAATCAATGTATTGTCATATAGGTGCTGTATGTATTGTAAGGCTACAATCTGATAAGTAACACATGTAAAGCCATTTAAAACGTCATCAAATAAATTGTGAGAAATGAAATATTTAAGTGGAACTTTCCTTTGATGTTCCTTGTTTTGATGTGACGTCACAGTTCTTAAACTCCCCTCCAATTCGTCACACATCGTCGCAAAAGTGTGACCCTCTTCCCCCCTCCTTTAAGTGCGTGACATCATTTATGTACGGCCCTTAACGACCGTAGGCTTGGAAAGATACTGTTGCTAAAAATGTGTAATATATCTTTTTCTGACATCATTATCTGATATTCAAATCAGTTGTGATGAAAATAAAATTATTTTTATAAGGACAACCACTAGAAGCTATATTTTTTTTTACTAAAAACACAAAATACAAACTGTCCATTTAAAAAAATTAATATATTTTCTATACTATTTTTTTAGAGCGTGAGCAGTAGGGGTCTACCGATAAGCATTTTTGCCGATATTAGCATTTTTTGGGGGACAAAAAACAAGCGGTCATATTTAATGACGTCATTCTTAAAATGCCTCGTAGTTTTTGAAAGTCTGCCGATAAATATTTTTGCCGATACCGATATTGCCGATTTTTAATTTAATATTTTTGCCGATGTGAGTTGAGCTATGTGTTAAAACAAAAAAAGCGATCATATTTAATTATATGTAATCCTTGAATTTATCGCTCGTAATTATTTATATTTTATATTTTAGGCCAAATTAAGAAACCAATCAGACAACTCCATATGAATTTTACGTGTATGTCTATTACGGACCTCGTATTTCGTGTTCATTCTTCTATGTCACTTTGCATCATGTTTCTTTCTTTTCCTCGTAAACAATGCAAGAATATGGATAGCATGTTGTTTTAAAGATAAAATAAGTTAATACAGTAGTAATCGGGATAAAATATCACATCAAACATTTTTTATTAATTATAACAAAAATAAAAATGTACAAATAAAATTAGGAACTCCTTTTTAACATTCAACTTTGACTCATGATTAATTCTAACCAATGGCTAAATGGATTTGCGTGTTATGAATGCAACAATGAGAACAAAGCAATGGTATTAGAGTTAAAATGAGATTGAAGGATACATTTTTGCCAATGACAAAAAGTCTGTAGTCTACACGCTACATTTTTTATTTGACAATTTTTTTTTCTGAATTTTTAACGCTATTTCCCATTGGAATAGAATGCGTTTATAAATTTGACATGTCCGTGCTGTCTGTTCGAGCTTGATCCTGCAACTCCTCCTGAACCATACCATATAGAGGGTTCGGGTCTTTTGCTAATATGTTAAGGAGGTCCAAATGATGTGCTAGGGCCAAAAAAATACCGAAAATGTTTACTGGATTTCCTGGAAAATACAAAAAAGAAAGAAAAAGAAAAAAATCAGTATTTGTAAATTTCTCGCAAACCATAACATCTATTGGGTTGAAACAAACGCCAAACGATAGCTAATAATATTTAGAAAATGTTGTGGTAGGAATTTTGAAAAATCTCTTTTCGTTTGACTCCCGTAATTTTAGCAGCAATTTGTAGATAGCTATTGTTTTGATTAGTTGCAGAATTATTGATTTGAAATTAATTTTAATGTAATGTAGAATGATAGCTAATGGGGTTTTTCCGCTTTTGTGAATGCTAATGTTAGACTAACGGTCGGTGCGTATTATACTGACACCTTCTTGGTGTGACGAATAAAAAAGTTCTGAAATTTTTTCCTGGAAATTGCGTTTAAATACTCATTCGAGTTTTTATTAGATCCTTGTTTGTTTGTTTTTAATCAAAATGTCACTATTATCATGAAATATTGGTGACGTCTATATCGGGACCTTTACAGGCTACCGATACCGATAGCGATATACTGATATTGGTGTCGATACATCGGATGGTCGATATATCGGTAGACCCCTAGTTAGAAACATATCAAGTATAGAGGCTAGTTTCAAATGGGCTTAGACAAAATTAGCGATTTTTATTTGTTCGGAGTCTTTGGGGAAAATATCCAATATATGAACGTTCACCCTGCACTTATAGGAGATACAAGATGGTTGATGCGACATTATTTTAAAATACTTTAGCTACTAGAGAAAAATATTTATCAAGTAGTTGGACGGCTTATTTTTATTTTTATTTTTTTTTTTTTTAAACATGACACACTAAGTGAAGCAAAGTTGTGCTAATGTACGTGATTTAAAACAGGCAGAAACTAATTTTAAATAACCAATTATGAATCAAATCCTCAACATAGCAAAACATCTTTGCAAATTTTAGGAATTAGAAACCATACTCTAAAAAGACATGATAAAGAGCAAAATCCATAATGGCAAAGGAAAAAAATGTAGTACAAATGTTTAATTAAATAATTGTATGCACAAATAGAATCTACATATAAATTTTTTAGTATTTAAAATTCATACAAAAAAGTTTAAAAGAATGCATATGGGGCCGTCCATAAATGACGTCACGCACCTAGGGGGGAGGGGGGTCACACTTTTGTGACGATGCGTGACGTGGGGGAGGGAGGGGGTTGAAGAAATGTGACGTCACATCGAAAGGGTAACTTTAAATAAAACTTCCAATGAAATATTTGGTCACTGAAAATTTATTTAATGAATTTTTTTTAAAAAATCAATGCTTCTCAAAGTGCCGGTCGATAGGCTATCAGACGCCGGTTGGCGTAAGTTAACAAGACACGAAAATTAAACATAATTATAATTCTTAAGTTTGCGAATTCACAAGAGAACATACGAAATTGTAACCCTGCGTCGTTTGATGTTGACATCAAAGCTTTTGTGATGTAACCGCTACTGGTGAGTTTTACAAACAGGACAAGTGTCTAAAAGGATCTGAATAGGATTATATGTTGATATTTTAAATCAAAACAACACCGAATATCCATTTGGGGGTGGGGGGGGGG
>MUZC01000016.1:154580-173457 GCA_002072015.1 Radix auricularia
CCCCCCCCCCACACACACACACCGAAATAATTTATTGATGCCATAAGGAGGAGATAATTTTTATTTTAAAAGTACTAATAAAGAGAATACACTTTTTATGTTAGAAACAAATTTAAATATTTAGTCCTTCGTCTGCCTCCGTCAGCTTTTTGAGAGCTTTCAAAGTATCCTTAAAATTCGTCCATGTTAGCTTCATTTTTTTTTTCTGAAGTCTTAAATGCCGTGCATGTAGCGGCAATTAGATTTTTTCAACAGTGTGTTGCGTGGACATGGAAAAGAATGCGTTACACCATTTTGTATACCAAATGCAGTTGGAGAGTTCGTTTCAGTAGGACCAGCATGTGAAGAAATGAAGTTTTATGAACTGTTTGAGCAAGATTTGACAATGCGATTTTTGTTTTTGAGTCTTTTTTTTTTTTTTTTTTGAACTCCCAAATATTGTCACAATGAAGTACATTTCGTTGAAATTTAGCGAATACAGCAAATTTCGCTTTTACAAGATGAGTGGCTGGCAAATTTGAATCAGTTATAGGTAGAAGCACGTCAGCGTAATGTTTTATACTACTTCATCCCTTTGTCTGCAGTTAAGAGACATGATATCAGAATGCTTTTGATTCATTATGGAGTTTTAAGCTTTGGCGTTAGAAACTTTCACGTATTTTAATATGGGTCCTTATTTCTTTTTTTTTTTTAATTTTCCATGGCTTTTCTTTTATTTTCTTTAACTTTATTTTAATGTTTTTCATTTCTACAAGCTAATTAATAATGAGGAATACCCCCCCCCCCCACATAAACAAAGTGACACCCGAAGCATTTCATTGGCTTATGATTGAATTTAATAGGATATAAAAATATTCGCTTGTACAACATGAGTGGCTTTCACATGTGAAGTCGAACAATCCATTAAGTTACCAGCAGATCAGTGTCATGTTCTCATACGTTATAACCCTTTTGTTTATTCAGTTCAGTAGCATGTGTTTCAGAATAATTTATTTCTAATATGACGTTTCAAGTTGTGGCATTTGAAACGTTAACATATTTACGATTGTTCCTAATTTTTTTTTTCATTTTCTTATGTTGTTTTTATTCTTTTTTGATAAAAAAATATCCAATATCTTTTTAAATTGTCATTCTTAGAAGCTAATTAGCAACGAGAAATTTGTGGCTCGGGGCATTTGCTCCCCTTGCCCTCCCCTCGCTACGATACTGATGTATGATAACGATGCTTCAAAACCTAATTGACAATAAATCCTTTTTTTTTTTTTTTCATTTTTAATTTAATGAATACCAATAGCTACAAGTGCGCCGACACTCTTGACAATAAATTTTGTTTAGAAATATTGAAAATTGTTTTTTTAAAAAAATAATAATAATAGTAATAATTATAAACAACTTATTAGGTAACGTCACACTCTTTTAAAACCTCCTTGCTAGGTGACCACATAAGCGGTATTTAATCAATCTGCTGAAATACGATCACAGGGTTTCATGGGGTTGGATGAGGGCGTCTCTTTGAATGTTTTATTGCCAACTCTATCAAATTATAAGCAAGTTGTATAGACTTGATTCAACTTGGCCATAACTTTTTATGTTGTGAATTTTCTTTATTTATAGATCAACCTTGGGGTCATACACCTGTTCAAACAACCTTTTCTTATATCATCGTGGTTGTTTATGTGTTCATTAATAATCGCTTGAGACTCACTGGACACGCACGAATACACACACACACACACACACACACACACACATTATATATATATATTAGAACTGCGGAAATTAACGATAAATTTCTCGATTAATCGCGAAATTTTGTTAACGATTATCAACTTTTTAACTATTGATTGACCCACCATTTATAAAACTATTTATTGTAATAGAAGTCTAAAAAGTAAAATATATCGGCCGATAAAAAAAAACTAATTTCTGGACGATTACACGAAGATTTTGGTTTTAAACTATTGACTGACGTGATTGTTCAAAATGTTGCTAAAGGTTATTGTGTCAATAGAGAGAAATCGTTTGCCTGTATGTCTAAGCTTCGTTGCTCCGCGTGCAAAGTTTTAAAAAAAAACAACTCCTGTGCAAAGTTGTACAACGTCCATTTTTTGCGGAATATTTTACAAAATTTGCTGTGCGGTGATTCTAAACTCCTGCCTGACATCGGTTAAATATCTGCGCAACCACACTGCTTAAAGGGAACGTCGCTACCATGGTTCTAACACTTTGCTTACATATTACCTGAAAACCAAACATCTACTACAGTATCAGAAAGTTCAGCTGAGACAATCTAAAGCTATGTGAACAATTGTTCAGCTCGGCTGTTTATATAGTCACTAAGACCCGCTCATCACTTGAACCAAATAATGTAAATACACTTGCAGTTTGAGTTGTTGGTTAAAAGATGTCATATAAAGAAAACATTCCAGTGTTATTTCGATTTTCGACAAATACGTTTAATAAATGTTACTTATATTTCAATTTTTGGCTTTAATCGAAATTAATGATTAATTAATCGAATGTTTAGCTTTAATCGAAATTAAAGATTAATTATTCTTTAATTTTTCAAACGTTGATGATTAAATTCAAATCACTCTCTCACACACATATTTAAAGTAAAACAATGCTTTTGAATGTTGTGTTATATTAATTGATTATCAATGGATATGTGATAAAGAGGTACGTCGGATTATAAACAGGCAACCAACAACTTTATAATTTTTTGTCTGGGATAAAGACCTATACAATATATAACCCTTAGTTATAAAGGTGTGCATTTTCTCTGATTACTCACGTGTTTATTGTCACTGTTTAACTTATTATAACGGCTAGCATCATATTGATTTTATAGGTTATTAATGCTTTTAGTCTATATAAAGTGTTTGTTTTTTTAATTATCTGTATGGACGTGTATTGCCTTGATGAAATAGTTGTGTGTTTGTTTTGATCATGCAGGTCAGCGAGACCTTGACTTCGCATTGATGCATGATCTTGAGTAAACTTGTATATATGACCTTGACTGTTCAGGTGTGTGATCACCTTGAAAATAATTGTATGAACTGTCACCAATACGAGTTAAATACCATTACGAGATTCCCAAGATTTCATACTTGGGAACTTCATGTAACCAGGTAAATCAACGTGCGTCATTTAAACTTCCACACCATCTACCTGTGCTCTAAGCCGTATGGATTGAATTTTTTTTATGGGCTTCTATCGCTACATAAGGAGGGGCTTTCCTCTGATATTTAGTGCTTTATCGACGGGCGTCCTGCGTTGTCCGGGTGGATAGACATCAACAGCTGGCAATGGTGTTATTCAAATCATTTGCCCTACTCATTGGGGCGGCGACTTGTTCAATGACATGGGCAACACGCATCAGTTGTGTGGACGTCCTCACAAGAAACGGTTTGAGAACACTCCTACACGCCCAGGCGGCGTGTGCCCCTCTGCGGTTTGAGGAGCCGAAGTCTATTGAAGGACTTCGTTATTTGAGGTGTTTTAGAGGGAAAGTATATTCATATATTTGTCCCGATAACAAAAGGTAATTTTTTTAAAGTTCTATTCATGGTGACTTTATTGCCAACCGCTACAGGATATGTATTTCAAAGTGAACATTTTTTAGGGATTATTGTAAGCGAAAATTACCTTCTAGATATAGAAAAAGTCATCTTTTACCACAAATAATACATAAATTTGTCCGTATGCAAAAATAAACCTCAATGTAAATTAATTGTTAAATATTTCTGTATTGTAAATTTAAACTTCTAGGTAATCATATTACTAACGAATCTTTTTTTTCCCCTAAATATCCGATCACTATTTCACCACACAGGGGTAGGGGTAGTAATTATTATGAAAAAAATAGCCACCTGTATCTTATCTGCAATCTTTTGACGCACTGTAACAATAAATTGGACGTAAACATAATTGGTTCTTTTTAACAAAATTCAAACCATTGTATCAATCGTTGTGCGGCATTGCAAAAGAAGATGCAACGCCGATTTTGTCCTACATCCATCGATTCGAATATTGGTACAGGGCCGGCTGTAGGCATAGGCAAACTAGGCAGCCGCCTAGGGCTTCCGATTACCGATTAGTAGGGGCCTCGCACAGGAATGATACAATTAAAGAGCGAACTGCGACCTAGGTCAAAACAACCAGAGCCACCCAATCAGTTCAATACCTTTACCCGCTAATCATTTTTGAATAGTTCATATTTGAAATGTAATCTTTTAAAATGTAAATTCTTCTACCCAGACACATTTTCACAAGATTGACAAACGTATAAACTAAATTTACGCTAAATATACAACTGTTGAATATAAAATGTTAAAGTAGTAACATTTAAGTCTTAAACGCCGTTGTAAGTAGCAAAATATAAACACGATTCTAATTCTAAGCATGGGTTTTGATGTAAAAAATGTATTTCAATAAAAATTATTTGACGGAATTCACCTAAAACTTCAATGATTTATCAAAGAATATATATTTGTTTCGTTTGTTAAGAGCTTTGCTACAACAGTAGCTAAACCAAAAAAAAATAAAATAACAAGACATTATGTTAGTGGTTTGGCATGGCTAATTTTTTAATTTTTTATTTTAATTTGATATGTTCAGTTTTTATTATCTCTTCAATACTGAAAATTTATGAAATAAGTTGATATGAAGAAAATAACGATTGGAAAAACTTACCCAGTCTTCTAGCTGATCATTAATCGTCCATGAAGCACATTTGTGCTATCGGCGCTTGTATTGAACCGGAAAAAAACGTTTGAAGGAAGGAAAGACAAAAACTGATGCAAAAAAGAGACTCAGTATTGGGACAATGTTTTACAAAGATCAATTTAATTGTGCAGTTTCTTACTGAGGGGAATTTACAACTTCGTGGCACTTTGGATCGTTTGTTTCAACCAGACAATGGACATTTTTGGGGGATTGTTGAATTGTTCGGAAAGAACTTTTACTGTCACCTAGAAGATCATTTACGACGATTAACAAACGAAGAAATTCATGATCATAACGTGGGCAAAAGAATTCAAACTGAGGTAATTAATCTGATCGGTGATGTCGCCTTGAAAATAATTATAATTAATGTTCAAAACTCGAAATATTATTCCATCATTTTGGACTGCACACCTGATGCTGGTCACCAAAAGCAAATGACTATGATTTTGAGAATATACAGCATTGTGAGTACGCCAGTAGAAATCAATGAATATTTTGTTGGAATCATGGCTGTCGACGAGAGCACTGGATTAGGTCTCATGCAAGAATGCTTAAAATGATTGAAGATCTGAATTAATGTTTCCAGAACTACAAAGGCGAAGGATATGAAAATGGAGCAAATATGAAAGGCCGCAATTATGGTGTACAAAAACGTCTACTGAAATTTAATCCGAAATAATTTTTATGTGCCATGGGGATGTAACAGTCTCAATCGAATTCATGGAGACATGGCGAAATATTCAGTGGTTGAAATGACTCTCTTTGGAGTTTTGCCTCAAATTTATGTTTTGTTTGGTGCTTCAACACAACGATGGGAGATCTTAAAAACTCATGTCAAAAATCTGACAGTAAAGCCTATTTCCGATACACGCTGGGAATGCAGGATAGATGCTGTTAAATCTGTTCGTTATCAAACGGCAGCAATGTACGATGCATTGGTGGAAATGTCTGAAAATGCAAACAATCCAAAAGCAAGGCCCGAAGCAACTGGATTGGCAAAACATCGAAAAACATTTCAATTTCTGGTAACTTTGGTCATCTGGTACGATTTATAGCTTTATTTGAACATGATCAGTAAATTGATGCAATTTGTCACTGCACTGGAATGTATAAAAAGTGCAACATAGTTCATGAAGAAATACAAAGAAAATGGATTTTCATCTGTTATAATTTTGTCCAGAGAATTGGCTCAAGAATTAGAGATGGAACCAGATGAAATCATATTTCCAGCCGCCACAAGCTTGAGACGACGTAAAGTGCACAAACAGTTCGATTATGATAGTATAAATGACTAATTGACAATTTCAATCGAAAAATATCGACTGGAATTTTAAATGTTTTGTTAGATCAAGCAGTTATGTCATTGACTGCACAATTTTTGCAAATGGAACGTCACTTTGGTATTTTTGGTTTTCTACACAATGGCAAAAAGTTGCACAATTTGATCAAATTTCTTGACAAAATGTTGCATGGATTTGAATACTGCGCTCACCGATGCATCTGTTTCAGTTATTTACCGGCAGTATTTATGCAGGGAATTGCAAATATTTTCCAACTCTGTTCTAGACACTGTTCCATCTTCTCTTGATACTTTACAATTTATGTATGATCATGGCTTAAATACTGCTGTTCCAATTGTCGCTATAGCCCTTCGTAGGCCTATAGCATTGATAATTCCAATTACTGTTGCATCAGGTTCGGGCAAAAGAAGCTTTTAAAAGTTTAAAATTAATTTTTTAAAATTAAAAACTATTTGAGAACGAATATGACGCAAGAACGCCTGAAGAGTCTGGTAATAGCTATCGAACGAGATATCGTTCAGAATATGAATTATTCACAATTTATTGTGGAAATGCTGCCATCAAAGCACGAAAAAATTATTTTTGTAGACATCTGCCCGACTAAGGTTGTATCTTCTTCTTCTTCTTCGTTCTCACTATTGAATATTGAGTTTTGCGTGCCACGAGTTTTGCGCTAATTGTATAAATTTCATTTATTTGTTAATATTGATATAAGTACAGGGAGCATTTAATAATTGTGTAATTTCATTCTTTCCGTAATTACTTTTTATTTTTCTATTACATTAAGGGCCACCAAATTCACTTTGCCTAGGGCCTCCAATTCCCTAAAGCCGGCCCTGATTGGTATCTACGCCAACTAGCATTTGTGTATTTTATAAGTGCATGGAAACATAAAGTTGGTCTCACTTTCCCAAAATGGTAACTACGTATATTATACCTTTAAACCGTGTAGTATTTCAGTAAAGATAAACAAAGGTATGTGTACCAATGTCGGTGAAGGTCTATGACCTGAAAATACAATACTCAAGTGCATGTGTACTTGAATTAGATAGTTTAGATCTTTACAGGAATTATTTTTCTATTTCAAATGTGGACAGCTCGTTAAAGAACATTGGTATATTTCCGAATCAGCCAGCAGAGCTTTCTTAAATGCTAAAGTGAAATGATTATGTATGAAGATTCTGATGAAACTTTTTGTTATCTCTCTAGAAATTTACAGAGATAGACACATTTTTAAATTTACAAAAAATATTTCAAAAGAAGTTTAAGAAAGTATTAAAAAATAAAAACTTTTTTAGAATGAAGTTGAATGAACCAGTAGGATTTATATAAAATAACCGAAATTTTCAACAATAATGCAGGAGGAGAAGGGGCATCTTCATTTGATTTGTTTGTGCTTTCAGTTTGTTTTTTTTTAGTCAGTAACATAAATAACCTTTCGTAACTTTAAAGTTTGTTTTAATTTTTTTTTTTACATTTTAAAGACTTATAAGTCCCGGGAACATTAGAATGTAATATTTATTTTGGGATTAGGGGAAGTCCATAAATGATGTCTCGCGATTTTGGCCGATTTTACCCCCCCCCTCGTCACACTTCATCACAAAAACGTAGACCCCTCCCCCCTCCGATATGACGTCACATAGCTTTGAAACCCCCCCCCCCAATAATTTTTTTTTTTAAAAAGCCTTTTTAAATAGATTAAAATTAGCATGTTTCAAATCACTTATTTGTCATTTAAGGATGTATTTAATGCAGGGGTCGGCGAGATTTTGTCCCCATTACCCCAAAATATTAACGTATATTTTGACATTATTCCCGAAGGCGCGAGGTCCTGCCCACACTACTCGGTCATTTTGGGGAGCGTTTTTGCCTTTAGAGCTATTCTGGCATGATTCCTAGTCGATGTTTTCAACAGTATATCAGAACTAGCCACCAAAAAACAATTCGAAAGTACTACGTGATTTATTGTTACAGAATAGGAGTGCTTCTGTCTTATTATCAAGTGTCTAAAAGTAAATCTGAAACGGATTGTGAATAGTTATTTAACTCAAAACTACATGAAGAATCCATATTTCAGTGGAAATTTCTTTTTTACAATTACAAAAGTTTACAGTCGAATATAATGGCTATAACAATTACAGGCCTAACAGCACTGACAATTCTATTATAATGATATGTCGGACATAAGTAGTTATGGTTGCACGGAACGGGTATCATTTCAGGCGTACGCCTGCGACGTCACTTCCGGTCTATGACGTCACATCCGGTAGGCGTGGTTACATCCGGGTTATGACGTCATGGGTGGGGGGTCATTTCCGGTTATGGGTGGGATCATTTCCGGTGGGTGTGGTACCAAGATGGCGCCGAACATGTCTAAACACGTGGCCAAGATGGCGGCCAAGATGGCGTCCAAGATGGCGGTGAACATGTCTGAACTTGTTGTCCAAGATGGAGGCCATAGTAGGGGCAATAACTGCGTTTTTTATTAGAGTAAATTAAGTTATTTCCCTTTGTTTTCTTTTATTTTTTATTAAATTATTTACTATTGATTTTATTTTTAAAATATTTTATTAAATATAACAGTGATTCTCAGATTATATAATAGCTAAATTTTTAAAGTCTTTTTATTATTTTTAATATTTCAATGGTTCTCAATGTTTTATATGATATGTATTTATTTAAGTTTTTTAATTATTTATTATTATTTTAAATTTACACTGGTTCTAAATGAGTTATATAATAGCGTAATTTTTATTTCAAATATTTCAAGGGTTCTCAATGTTTTATATAAAAGGTATTTATTTTATTTTTAAAATTGTTTATTTTTAAAAAGTTTACAAGGGTTCTAAATGTTTTAGATAATAGCTAAAAAAAAAAATTATTCTTATATTTAATAAGAAAATGGTTCTCAAAAATAATTCATATGTATTTTTAAATTATTTTTAATGTTTTTCATGTTGTCGGCTGATGTATTTTATTGAGGGTATCCCTGTTGGACAGGTTTTGTTGGTGGCGGTTTTAATTATAGTAAAGCAGTGGGGCTGATCATAGTATAGGTTACCATCAGGAATGGGTGGCACCAGCGGGATATTTGTATTTTTGGGTTTATCAAATAGGCGTTGTATAGGTGTATTGGTATAAGGTATGTACAGGAATTCATAAAGTCGTGTTATATTGTTTTGGTTTAGCTTAAATCACTACTACAAATAGGATAGCGGGATGTTACTGCTTAATTATTGTAAGTTTTTAAAATAAATTAGTGCTGTGTCCAGGGCAAGTAATGCGTTGGGTTAGATTAAAATCAATAATACAAACGAAGAGAGGGGTGTGGATGAGAGCAATTTTTATGAGTTAGAGACTGATTTCTTTCTTTTCATAGTTTTATAGGATATTTTTTAACAAAAGTAGCGGTTCTGGCGGTCTTTTTTATGAAAAGGTCTATTTAGTTCATAATACTTCTTAATTCTTTTATGAGTTAAAGGATGTTTTAATTCTTCATTTTCATGGTCTTTTTGGTTTCGTTTTTCTGACTTTAATGTTATCACCTTAAGGGACACTTTTATAAGTTCAAGGGGTCTTTATGGGTGTGTTTTCCTGACTTTGAGGTTATCACCTTAAGTCTAGGGACAGTTTTATAAGGTCAGAGGAGTTATTTTCTTCATGTTTTTTCTTAAGGAACACTTTTTCTGAGTTCAAAGGGTCTTTATGTTTTTTCTGACTTTGAGGTTATTAGCTTATGTCTATGGACAGTTGTCTGTCTTTAAGAGAGTTTTATTTTGTATATGTTTTTTCTTCCTTTAAGTTTATCACCTTAAGGAACACTTTTCTGAGTTCAAAGGGTCTATGTGGTTGCATTTATTTCTGACTTTGAGGTTATTAGCTCATGTCTATCGACAGTTGCCTTTCTATAAGAGAGTTTTATTTTGTATGTTTTTTCTCCCTTTAAGTTTATCACCTCAAGGAACACTTTTTCTAATTTCAAAGGGTCTTTGTGGTTGCATTTATTTCTGACTTTGAGGTTATTAGCTCATGTCTATCGACAGTTGCCTTTCTATAAGAGAGTTTTATTTTGTATGTTTTTTCTCCCTTTAAGTTTATCACCTTAAGGAACACTTTTCCCCCTTCAAGTGGTCTTTGTGGTTGCATGTTTTTCTCACTTAAGATTGTCACCCTAAGTCTAGAGATAGTTTTGTCTTCAAGGAGTTATTGTTAACATGTTTTTTGCTTACTTTATGGTTATCACCTTAAGGAATACTTTTCTGAGGTCAAGAGTCTTTTTGGTTGCATCTTTTCTTATTGTATGTTTATCAGCTCATGTCTAGAGATAGTTTTAAAAGGTCAATGGAGTTATTTTCTTCATGGTTTTTCTTAATTCAACAGTTTTCTGTCTTTAAGAGAGTTTTATTTTGTATATGTTTTTTCTTCCTTTCAGTTTATCACCTTAAGGAACACTTTTTCTATTGAGTTAGGGTCTTTTTTGGTTGCGTTTTTCTTATTTTAGGTTTATCAGCTTAAGACTAGGAACAGTTCTCTGTCATCAAAGGAGTTATTTTCTGCACGTCTTTTGTTACTTTGAGGTTTTCAGCCGATTTATGTTTTAACCCTAATGTTAGTGACCAGACAACAAACTCACTAGTCTTTGCCTGGCGTTTTACGCGCGAACCTGTAGTCTGTACTGATTTGAACTTGTGGCTGTCAGTTGCTATTTTCGTCTCTGGTTGGTATGTTACTCACAGTTGGCTTCACCTAAGGTCAGATAGAGTTAAGCCCCTGGAAACGCATATTTCTTAGGCCTATATAGGGGTGATAACTGCGTTTTTAAAAAATTAAGTTATTTACCTTTGCTTTTTTTTTTTTTTTATTAATTAAGTTTAGGAGAATTTTTCAAAGTGCCAGGGAGTTATTTTCTTCATCTTATTCTTACTTAAGCCCAGGAACAATTTTATGTCTTCAAAGGAGTCATTGTTAACATTTTTTTTCTGACTTTGAGGTGATATAAGGTTAAATTTTCTTATTTACTTGTACCCCATATAATCTCGGTGTTCCATTTGATAAGTTATAAAAGGGTACTCGGTGTATGTTTCCGGTATTATAGGTAAGTTCAATAATATTACTATTTAAACTTGTAGAAATGTATACGTGCGTCAGGTAGTTTTTGATAAAGTGGGTATGGGTTTGTAATTTGACCACACAACGGGTGTTGTTATCCACCAGAGGTGATTTTTTAAAAAGGAAATTTCAATGTATTTTTCTGTAAAGTAATTTTTTTACTTTTGACAATAAGTTTTCTGACTCTTGCATTTTTGTGAATCTAATTGTAAACGTAAACTATTTAATTTTTGGGTCTTTTTTAAAAAGTAAATTGTAGTGTGCAATAAATATTTTCTTGTAAAATTTTTAGAACGATGGTTATAACTTATAATACCTTTTATAAGGCAGTCGTTGTTAGATATTTTTGTGGAGGTGAATATTTTGTACTCATCTCGTCTCGGGTCACTGCGCCAGCTGGTATTGAAAGGCTTATATGTCCATGGATAACACCCACGCGAGTGGTTTTAATTTGGGTGACGCTTTTGTAACAGGTCATAGGTCGCACATTTTACCATGTATAGGCGTTCGTGTTATGAATTAGCGCGTGGAGGCAGTATTTTAAATTTTTTTATCAAGTCCAAGTGGTTATTCATTTTATGTTTTGTCATGGGTATACAACGAACCGGTACAATAAGTCATAAAGTTAGCACCTCTATACACAAGATGGTTTAAACTTTTTTTTTTTTTTTTTTTTTAAATTTTATAAGCTTTGAGTGTTAGAGTCTACAAAGGTGGGCTCACGCTATCACGTGGTAGGATATTTTACATTAAGGTTCTAAGTTCTAAGTTGTTGTTTTTTTCTTCCCCCTTTAGTCTTGTATTGTTCATGAGAGTGATAGAAAGGCCTCGATAAAGACTAATTGTATATTGTTTTATGTACCACAGTATCCTAGTACACGAGTTTTTTTAAGATAATATGAAGATGTTTTCTGTGTAAATAATGTTCAGAATACTTAAGGGATGGGTAGGTAACCAGGATAACTTGAAGTGTTGGTCTAGGTGTGATGAAAGTGTAGTAAAAACGTAAACTTTAGAAAAGTTAAGGAACGGGTAGGTAACTATTATAACTTTAAGTGTTGTACTAGGTGCGAAGAAAGTATAGTAAAATCGTAAACTTTAGAAAAGTTAAGGAACTGGTAGGTAACTATTATAACTTTAAGTGTTGTACTAGGTGCGAAGAAAGTATAGTCAGGTAAGTAAGCTCGTCAGGTAGAGGAATGTACGTGCTTTTGGTAGCCATAAAAAAATTTTTATTTCACTTACAGGAATTTTCGTGGCACAGCCCATGCTACGCACAAATTTTTTTATCTTGTTGCCAACCTATCAACGGTCAGTTGTTAGCGTGTAGTCTGTACTCATTTAAACTTGTAGTCTGTACTCATTTGTGGTAAACGCTATGGGTGTGGGGTAAGGGTGATGGTAGTATGGTACATGGAAGAAGAGTTTATGTTGTCGGCAAGGGAGACCAAAGCTATACCGATTGAGTAATACTAACAGACTTGGAGGTTACGACTCGTGTTTGTAAAAGAGAGTAAGGCTAACGTTATTGTCTTGAACTAAGTAGGATGGGAGGACAAAAATATGCTGCTCGAGTAATAGTAAATTTGGAGAAAGACGGACGATCGTGATAAAGAAAGGGCTGGTCATGGTTAATTTTAAGGGAGGGATATAAATTTTTTTCCTAGAGCAATCTTTAACACCCCATTGCTCCATCTTTCTTCCTTCCTTTGTTTGTGGTTTCAATTGTCGTTCATTTTTGTTGAGGTCGTAGATTACAAGAGGTCTTTGTCTAAGTCTTTAGAGATTCTTTTATCGACAGGTTGAGATATCTTTTTTCTTTTGAGGGTTTTCTTTTAGGTATATTTTTGTGATGATGAGACGTAACACATTTCAACGAGTCATGGTTCACTCAATTTACAGGGTCGAGTTGAGTTATCGTGTATCCATGATAACCCATAGCACGAGAGATGTGGTGAACGAAGCCTTTTGGGTTATATGTTAATCATATAACGCCACTAGTGATGATGGTGAACTTGCCATGTTTCTTAGTTTTAACATAAATGGATCTTATGATAGTCATAAGACATTAAAATATTTGAGGTGTTCTTCGGTGACAGAAATTGTGACTTGACTACCTTCATTCGATGGGTCATGCACTAAGTTGTAACAAGGGGTCACTAAAAACAACGGTTGGGAAAGTGCTAGAAAATTCACAACAAGAGATGTCCTTAGAGGGGATGAGTGAGGGATAAGGACAGGTCAAAGGAGAGAAATTAGTGTGAATAGAGTATATTATTGGGAGTGTAACAACACGAAAAGGGCTAGGAGTCAACGTCAGGAGGGAGGTTGCAGTTTATTAGGTGGGAGTGTAACAACACGACAAAGGTTAGAGAGGTCAATGTCAGGAGGGATGTGGTGGATTCTAAGCAGGGGGTGTAAAAACACGGCAAGGGTTGAAATCAAAGTAATGAAGGAAGATGTTTGAGTTTATTAAGTGAGATCGTAAGAAATCGAGAAAGTTAGGAGTCAACGTCAGGAGGAATGTTGGGGCTAACTAGGTGGGAGTGTACGAACAGGAAACGTAAGGAAGGAAGTTGGAATTTATTAGATGAAGGGTAAGAAAATGACAAGGACTGGGAGTCAACGTAAGGAAGGATGTTGGAGTTTATTAGATGGGAGTGTAAATATAGACAAGGGAAAGGAATCAAAGTTAGAAGGGGTGTCGTTGATTCTAAGCAGGGCATGGTCAACACGACAAGGACTTGGCGTTAACATATTGAGGAAAGTTGAAGTTTTTTAGGTTGGAGGGGTAAGAACAGGACAAGCGTTAGGAATCAATGTGCGGAGGGAAGTTGTAGCTTATTAGATGGGAGTGTAAAAACACGACAACGGCTAGGAGTTAACGTAAGGAGGGAAGTTGGAGTTTATTTGGTGGAGGGGTAAAAACAGCACAAGAGTTAGGAATCAACGTTATTGAGGGAAGATGTAGCTTATTAGGTGGTAAGTGTAAGAACATAACAAGGGTTAGGAACAAATGTGAGGAGGGAAGTTGAGGTTTATTAGGTGGAAGGGTAAGAACTCTGCAAGGGCAATGAGTCAACGTAAAGAGGGATGTTGGGTTTAACTAGGTTGGAGTGTAAGAACAGGAAACGCAAGGAAGGAAGTTGGAGTTTATTAGATGGAAGGGTAAGAAAATGACAAGGGCTAGGAGTCAACATAAGGAGGGAAGTTGTGAAATGTAGGGTTGGAGTGTAAGAACAGGACAAGGGTTAGGAATCAATGTGAGGAGGGAAGTTGTAGATTATCAGGTGGGAGTGTAACAACACGACAAAGGGTTAGAGAAGTCGACGTATGGAGGGAAGTGGGTGGTTCTAAGCAGAGAGTGTAAGCAAAAGGACTAGGGTTAGGAGTCAACGTAAGGAAGGAAGATGTAGCTCAACAGGTAGAAGTGTAACAACACAACAAGGGTTAGGAATCTATGCGAGGAGGGAAGTTAACGTTTATTAAGTGGAAGGGTAAGAACACTGCAAGGGCAAGTAGTCAACGGAAAGAGGGAAGTTGAAGTTAACTAGGTTGGAGTGTATGGACAGGACAAGTGTTAGGAATCAATGGGAGGAGGGATGTTGTAGATTCTATGCAAAACGACTGGGGTAAGGAGTCAACTTAAGGAGGTAAGATGTAGCTTATTAAGTGGAAGTGTAACAACACAACAAGGGTAAGGAACAAATGTGAGGAGGGAAGTTGACGTTTATTAGGTGGAAGGGTAAGAACACTGCAAGGGCAAGTAGTCAACGTAAGGAGGGAAGTTGGAGTTAACTAGGTGGGAGTGTAAAAACACGACAAGGGCTAGGAGCTAACGTTATGAGGGATGTTGGAATTTATTAAGTGGGAGTGTAACAACACGACCGGGTTGGAGTTGTTTTTAGTGACCCCTTGTTACAACTTAGTGCATGACCCATCGAATGAAGGTAGTCAAGTCACAATTTCAATGTCACCGAAGAACACCTCAAATATTTTAATGTCTTATGACTATCATAAGATCCATTTATGTTAAAACTAAGAAACATGGCAAGTTCACCATCATCACTAGTAAGTTCACCGTATACACTTATCAGCTGTTTGCCTTAAAGCTAACATTAAATTCTTGTATTTAGATATGACGTAAGAACCAATACCTGTACGGAGCCACCTTTGGCATCTTGTGACGTCTCTGAGGAAAATGGCGGTAATTGTAGTTTTGCTATTATTGATTTGGAATTTTTGCTATCTTTGATTGTGCAAAACCCTTAGAATAAGTTGACGTCATCATGTTTATCCCACTAGACTTATTTACTGATCTCCTTCATTTAGATCTTCACTCAAACGCACGAAGCACATCATCCATCTCAAAAAAAGAAAAGAAAAAAAATTTATAAATTTCTCTAAATCACCAGGGCTACTATTCCGAAGAATAAGGAGTTCCTACCAAGAACCTTGCACTAAAGAAAACTGTCAACTGCCCGACTGTTTTTGTTCAGGAGATACGCCCAGTACACCATCCTCGGACGCGCCCATGTTTGTGATGATCACGTTTGATGACTCAGTCCCCAATGAACTGTACCAGAAATTCTTTAAACCGATGTTCGTTGACAACGAGTACAACCTAACTAACCCCAGCGGTTGTCCAATAAAGTAGGTGGCACTTTTTAATGTTACAATAGCTCACAATATTACATCTATTTTATCTATTACAGACCCTCCATATAAATTAAAAAAATTATTATGTCCTGTACAATATTCCCTGGTTCGCTGGCCCGTGTGCAAAATAACGAACTCGTGTGCAAAATTACTCAGCATCCATTTTTTTTTTCAAAATTTTACACCGTACTAATCCAGTCATATATTCTTCTTATCAAAATTTGCTGCACGGTAATAATAAACTGCTGCGCGGTGTCGGTCAGATATCTGCTCGGTCGCCCAGCCGCGCAGCTTAAAATGAACATTGGTCTATGCTTATCCTTGGTTCATGTGTAGTATTGCATTTTATTGAGCTTTAATTGTCGATAGTGTTGGTTTTCCTGGTTACAATGAAATGTTGATTCCTAAAAAATTTAACGTGTTTATTACCCATTTTCCACCAGAATACTTTAATACTCTCCAGACATATCTAATTCAACAAATTGAGCAATTGAACAAATATCATTTTAGCAAAAAATATTACACTACCCACATGAGGTACCCGATATGCTCAACTTACCGCGGGGTTTGTCGGGAAGGAACACGTCCAAATTATGTATCTATGTGAAAATGTAAATTAAAGCAATAATATTAAAAACTGAAGTTCCTCGGCATTTTGCAAGAAACTGAGACAACTCTGCAAAATATCGCCAGACAGCTCCTTGTGTGCATCTGTTATTTTCAATTTAGTTTCGAATCATTAACTTCTTGAAACATCAAAAATAAACCTATATGTTTATTCTGGCGTATACAAGGATTGACACGTTCTTTAACCTGGCGTATACAAATGATTGGCTTGTTTAACATGGCATATACAAGTTACGGACTTTTAAAACCTGTTATAATTATATGATTTACTTTTTCATTTATCCTGGCATAATCAGAGGAATGGCTTTTTGTACAACCTAGCGTATACAAAGGCAGAGGCGTCGTTAGGTTTCGAGTCACCCAGTGCGGTACCTCATGGCGTCACCCCTCCGAGTCTGCCAGTGCCAAATAACGCGAAAATTCATAATTTTACGTGTTGGTGTCACACCTTGTTATGGTGTCATACGGTGCGTTCCGAAACCCCTAGTGACACCTCTGTACAAATGATTGACTTGTTCAACATGTTTTAATCATACGATTGAATTGTTGTTCAATATGGCATAATCATAGGACTGACTTGTTTCATGTGTTGATTTGTTTTATAAGCTGCAAGGCGTGTTCAGGTGATTTTTCTTGTTGCCAGGATGGGTCTATTTGTGTCCTTACAGTATAGCAACATCACACTCGTGGAGGAGGCCTACCGGGCAGGTAACGAGATTGGTTCTCACACTCTTTACCATGAGGTACCCGAGGGAGAGAACAAAACTTACGCGTCGGTGTTTGAAGCTGTAAGTCTCCATTATCATGTTTTATTTTATTACGTGTTGGGGTAAGGAAATAATTAAAATTAGGTCCTATTTTAAAAAATTGAATAACCCGTAATAAAGATCCCGTAAAAAAAACAACGCTTTTTTAAAACTATAAAATCCTTTATGTACGAGACATAACTAAAAGAATGTTCATTATAATACGTATCGCAAGACAATAAAAAAATCCAAAATCTTATTTATGTCTGAAATATAAAGGATTTATAATTTTTAAAATTAAATAAAAATTACTAAGAACTACCTGCAAAATTTCAGCTCGATTTGAACACGGGAAAGGGCTATTAAAAAAAAGCATAATTATTATAATGTGCACCGTGAGACAGACTAGCTTAAATATTTACAGATCGGGAATATTTTCTAAGTAGGGTCAATATAATACGCACCTCAAAGCGCGACAGGAAAATATTGTAAAGGTTGTTCAAAATAATATGCACCGCGATACTCTATCATAAAAATGTTCATGCTACATCGAGATACATAGAGATATTCTAATAATTCATTGAATTAATTACAGCACATTCGATCGATCTGAAATTTTAACTGGGTTACAAGTGGGTTACAAATCGATCCAAAGTTTTTTTAGGAAAACAATCAAACAGACAATCAAGCAGACGCCAAGAGTTAATATAAAGGATTAAATGGAAACAAAGTGTTGTTTTTTTTATTACTAAAAATCCCTTATATATATAAGACAAAACTAGAAGTATTGTTTATGTTCAATATAATACGCACCGCGTGACAGATTAGCAGAAACATTTCCATGCTACATAGATATACACAGAGATAATCTAAAAATTAATTTATTTAATTACAATACATTCGATAAAAAAATTATTTTTTATAGAATGCATTGCTTGGTGACAAAAGTCTATGTGCAAAATTTCAGCTTTATGGGATCCCGGAAAGTGGGTCATTTTTTACACGCTTTTATTTAAATCACACTGTATGTAATATCCATCCATCCATCCGTCAAAACTTGTAACATAAAATTAAGCTACTTCTGATGGCCCTGGAGATCTCAAACTTTTACCATAAATAGATCTTGGATGACAATGGATTGTGTCAAATTTTCTGATCGATCGAATGTACCGTAATTAAATTATGCATTTTTTCGTTTATCTCTATATAGCATATGTATCTTTCTCTTATTGTTTCAATACACGTGCCACCAGAATTCAGCCCAGTCATCGCTGGCCGCATTCGCTGTGTTTAACAGCTCAGTGTAACGAAACTAAATCTAAATTTTGCACGATGTAATCCAGTAGTCTGTTGGTACTTTGCTGCTTGAATAGCCAAAAATGAGATTTGAAAAAAAAAATGCTGATGCAGTGTAAACCAACGCTGTGAAAGGAGTTCAATGAGAGTCGACTCAGTGTGGCCATGAGATCTCACATGTAAACTGATTTATTTTGTAATTTTATTCAAAGTTCTTCCTGAATCAGCAACATACTATCCTCGTACACCGTGTTTCCAAATATTTTTTTTTTAGTTTTCTCTCTCTCTCTCTCTCTCTCTCTCTCTCTCTCTCTCTCTCTCTCTCTCTGTTACAGACGCTACTTCTATACAGAAGGAGCGTCTTTATTTCTAACTACCTTTTCGTCTCTCTCTCTCTCTCTCTCTCTCTCT
>MUZC01000016.1:173520-232183 GCA_002072015.1 Radix auricularia
TCTCTCTCTCTCTCTCTCTCTCTCTCTTTCTCTCTCTCTCTCTCTCTTTCTTTATCTCTTTCTCTCGCTCTCTCAGAACGCTCTCTAATTTCATCTCTCTCTTTATTTCTCTTTCCCCTTTCTCTCTCTCTCTAATTTTCTCTCTCTTTTCTCTCTCTAACTTCCTCTCTCTCCCTCTCTCTCTCTCTCTCTCTCTCTCTCTCTCTCTCTCTCTCGTTTTCTCTCCCCCTTTCTATCTATTTCTCTCTCTCTATCTTCTCATGCTGCAGATAGTTGGTGTAAAACAACGGATTCTAGAGGCCACTGGTAACAGGGACCTGTATGATTCCATTATTGGGTTTCGAACCCCTTACCTGCAGTGTGTCGGTGACATCAAGTATGACGTTCTCAAAGATCATGGCTTTCTTTATGACTCATCCCTTAGCAACACTGAGAATTTTCATGCTCGGGCTCCTTATTGGCCTTACACGATGGACTATCTCCCTAAAAGGTAATAGTATTAGATGGCAGACAACGACCCTAACCAACCCCAGCCAGCTTAAAAATTATTGATGCTTAAATGTTTCCACCTTTAATTAACTTGCCTTTATTTTTTTTTGGGGGGGAGAGAAACCGTAATAGTTGTGCAACAATTTCTTTACCGCTTATTGTTCTCTCAAGTTATCCCAAACATGTCAATGTACAATGTGTATCCACCACCCGAAACACCTCAACTGTAAGCTCTACGACAAGAACATTAACTAACTACACAGATATGATGACCATTGTGTCCTGACCTCTCATACCTTATACCATGTTACTGACTCGACCATGAAAGCTGATACGTACGTGTTTTAATGACCCCCCACCCTTAATAGGGACCGACTGGCTAGAATCTAACCAACAATGTATTTCAGCTGTGTGAACTGCCCTTGTCCATCGAAACGTTACGCAGGCCTGTGGCAAGTTCCTCTCAATGCCTGGTTAGGGGAGGACGGTGAAATCTGCACTATGGTGGACGGGTGGACATTCGAACTAAAAGATTCTTTCCTAAAACAGTTGACTGTTGAGAAGTGGTACGATTACTATCAGTGAGTTCAGGTCTTAGATTCAGATAGTAAAACTGATCTTACATTTTTACTTTTTTTTTCCTAATACCCTATGCATGGATTGAATAATGGAATTCTGAAAACTCTCTTGAGATCTTTAGATAGTATAACTAAGTAAAGGAAGAGAGGCCTTCTATAGGAAGACGTACATGATATTTTGTAGATCTAGCTCTGCAGTCTTTTTCATTAAATGTATAGTATATCGAATAGTAGATTTTACAGATTGTCATTAGACCAAGGCTCGGTATTAACTTCATTGAAACTTGTTATATTGATTGAGACTCTGAAATTCGTGTCTTCCTAAAACTGATCAATGCAATTTAAGATGGAAAATGTGTTAATAGTTAATATTACAGATTCAGGGGAAAAAATAGAAATACTTTTATAAAAGTTAAAGATTGCCTTCGTATGTCTCACTAGCTTCCCTGAGTTAACTACTTTCTGAAATAATGAATTATCGTTCTCCTTGATTTTTTTTCTCCAGGCGCCACTTTCTGAACTACTTCTACAATTACAAGGTCCCCATGTCCTACTTCAGTCATGGCACAATATTCTTCAGATCCCCCAACTCCTACATCGCTCTACGCCTCTGGTTGAGCGACCTTCTTCAACAACATCCAGACGTTTGGATCGTTCCTCCGAAAATGGTTATAAAATGGATGAAACATCCGCTGACCAATGATCGAATGAAAAAGAGCAAATGGGATTGTCATGTGTAATCTTTCTCAGCAATACAGTAGGCTCCTACAGTCAAAAGAATGCGATGTCACTTATTGTGATATTTAAATAGTGGATATATTACAGCGATTTTTATAGGCGCGTTTTATTGTAAGTGATTTGTTAAAAAATTATCTTCAAAAGTATTGAGGCGGGACGTCAAGAGTAACGAATTGTTTGCCAATTTCATTTTTATTAACGTAAAATCGGAAACAAATAAAAATAATAACAATAATACATATTAAATATGTAACTAATTTAAACCTTGGATTAAAATACGACGAAATTACAACGCCAAAATAAACAATACAAGTTTAGAGAAACATTCTTCTAATTTCTTAGCTAATCTCAACAAAAATGTGCTGTTGTTTTCTGTTGTTGTTGTTGTTGTTGTTGTTGTTGTTTTTTAAATATTGTTTGATTACCTCATGGCTAGTAGGAAAGGATTATGACTGATATTATGTGCTTATATGTTACCATTAATCATAAAGAGAATGTAGAAATAGATATTCCTTTAAAACACAGGACACATAATGACCCTAAAAGTAAATACAAATATATACATATGACTTATTCTTAAATATTTATTTGGATATTTCATCATTTTCAATATTGTTTAGATTGCTATTAAGTGTTAATCATACCCGCATCAGAATAGAGTCCTGGACACATTCTGTCCAATGCCAAATTATTTCTCGATCTTGGCGCAGCTATCATTTTAACTTATAACAATGTATAACGATTGCTATGTGTAGGTCCTACCTCATTCTCCAATACATCCGCCTTTAAAAATATACTCCTAAATTTATGTAATAAACTTTGAATATATTTTAGCTGACTCATCAATCAATACATTTTAGTTAAAAGCCATAGGGTTTGTTAAGTGTTTTTCAGACGTGAAATAATGAAACATTTAGCTAAAAAAATAGTTTAATTAGAATTAAAACCTTTGCACCCAATTCTCCATTGTAAGGAATATGATTCCCACGTTTCGTAACATTTCTTTTGATTTAAGTTGTGTGCCTATTAAAGCAATATCAAATTATGATAAGATCATATGACATAGATATTTGAATTATGGCAAAAACAACATGTTAGGAACAAAAGTTAGGTTATTTGCTGATGATTGTATAATCAATAGAACAATTAAGTCAGAATGATATAGCAAAATTTTACAGAAGACTTATATCAGTGGTTCCCAAAGTGGTCCCTACGGACCCCAGGGGTCCGCGGAACCGTCCAGGGGGTCCGTGGAAACTTAAAATTGATTTGGGGGTCCCTGAACAACGTCAGGTGGTCCGCGGAAGGTTTAGTAAGAAAATAATAAAATTATGTGCTTTTAAAAAAATTATTACGGAAATCAAAATAAAGAAAATGAATACTGTAGTAGCGGTTTTTAGTAAAACTAATGTTGTTTGACCTACAAAAAAGATTTTAAAAAACTACGATATTTCCACAGCTGTAAGCAATCAAAATGCTTGGTTAATTGAAAGATATGTCAAGTTTGATGCGTCAGAAAGGCGGTCATAAGAATACAATCTTTTAACGGATATGACGATGATTGCAGGGTTGGGTAAATATTGACGTGTTGATAGGTCGTATTTATCTAAGGCAGGAAGAATCCAGCTTTCCATTGATACCACATTTGGTATGATTGGACGATCCTAAATACTTGAATGGAGTCAGCAAAAACACTTCATTTATTCAAAATTCGGCTAAACACATATTTAGAGAGTTTGCAAAATGATATTAAATTTTAAAAACATAATTAACATAAAAAAATTTCCTTAGAATCCTAATAAATTGAAACATAGAAATCTCACGCGCTGCCCCCCCCCCCTCCTTTTTATCTCCAAAGTTTAAGATGGCGCAGTGTGAGAAATACTACTGAAGATAGTTTTATAGAGCAACGCAATTATGCTGCTACTTGCATAGCTTTCCTACAATATAAAGTCTAAAAGAGTCGTACATGTAATCGACAATTTATTGTTATGTAATACTGATATGAAATGTATAAATAATTTTTCCAATCTAAGGCTAAAAGAAGTTTAGTATTGTTCGTTGGAAGGTTTGATATCGTTGAATTTTGTATTGATTATCCAGATAGATTACTTTTGAACGTAAGTGTAAGTATGTACTAATATTTAAACACAATTTATATCTTTCTGAAAACAATATGTTTCACATTTTCAAAATAGTAATACCTTAAGGTTAATTTTGAAAAAAAAATAAAACTCACAAAGGGATCGTAAGTTGTTTTTTTTTTAAATTAAATATAATTGTATCCTTACGTCTTACGTCAAATAACTCTAAAGGGTTTTTAATTCAGCATTCCATTGAATTTTGAAAAATTTAATAATTACTAGTCAATTAACGATTTCAAATAAAATATTTAATATGCAATTTTTCTGATATTGGTGTGCCCTTTTTAACAGATGAGTGATCCGAAGAAAAAATATAGACAATACAGTGTTGAATTTTTGAAGTATGGCTTATGTGTCTTCTCTCACCTCTGTGTAATAGAACTTTTTTGAAACCTTCCAAGCTTAATGAACATTTAAAGAAAATCCATAGTGATTTTATACAAATAAAGATTTAACACTTTTTTTGTTTGAAGCAGTCTAAGAAATATATTTGAAAACACCATCACTTCAACAACTAGTAGGGACAACATCAAAGCGAGATGACGATGGACTGCGTGCGTCTATTAATATTTCTTTATTGATAGCTAAGTAGCAAAGTCTGGAAAGCCCCACACAATAGTTGAATAACTTATTTTACCAGCTGTAAGTGAGGTGATACACGCTGTTGCACAAATCAACTTTCGACATCACAAAAAGAATTCCACTGAGCAATAATTCAGTCCAAAGAAGGATTGACGAAATAGCTCAGTGTGTTGAAAATTCTTTATGTGAGTACTTAAAAACATCTGAATTTTCTCTAGAGTTTGACGAGTACACTTTACCAGGAAACGAGGCTTTAATTTTAGCTAATGTAAGATTTGTAAAAGAATAGCTATTATGACAAGAACTGTTGTTTGCTAAATGTTTGGAAACAGATCCGAAAGGTGAAACGTTATTTACTGAATTTAAAAGATTTTACGATGAAAAAGCTATAATCTTGACTACTATCATTTCTGTTGTTACTGACGGAGCTCCGGCAATGTTAGGAAGATACCGAGGCTTTCTGGTATACTTAAAACAAGCTGTACCACAATGTATGTTCAGTGCAGTGTGTCATTCATCGACATTATTTAGTTGCAAATATCTTAGTGAACGTTTGAATGAATCACTAGATTATGTCATTTGAGCACTTAATAAAATCAAAAGGAATGTCTTCAGTGAGATATTGTTTGCTAAACTTTGATGGAAAATGATGAAGAACTATTATTGGTTACTACTTCACACAGAAGTACGTTGGTTATATAAAAGTGCATATTTAAATCGATTTTATGCTCTCTTTGATTCAGTGCTGGAATTCCTGGAAGGCAAAGACAAAATTTAATTAACTCAAAAAATGACATAGCTTTTATGACAGATTTGTCTGCCAAATTTAACGAAACTAATTTGAAAGTACAAGGTGACCAATTAAATTTAGGCCTAATCAAAACTAAAAGCGCAATATCCATGTTTGTTGCAAAACATTTTCTGTTAAACAAAAATTCGGGAGAGGAGAATGTTCTCAGATTCAAAATCTCTCGAAATTGCGAAAGAGAGATGAAGACTTGCTTGCCTACTGTCAACACTTAACGGCTCTTCGTGCAGACCTGAACCAAAGATTTGAAAACATTATTCACTTGAATAATTCCGACTGGGTGTTGAACCCTTTTGCTCAAGGACAAACTAAGATAACAGACATAGATGAAGCCATAGTAAACTTATTGAATTATCCACAAACGAGGAACTTAAACCAATGTTTGAACAAGGATACCACAAATTCTAGTTACAAAAAAATATCCCAATTTATATCCTGCATTATTGGTTATTGTACAAATGTTGTTGACTGCTTACCCGTCTTCCTATTCGGTATAACGTGGATTCATTGCAGTTTTGAACCTCATCAGGAACAAAAGAAACCGGCTTGACATTAATGCTCGTGGGGATTTGCGTTAAGCACTCACAAACTTTGAGCCGGACATAAGTACACTGTACACTCATAAATTTATAAAAATATCATCAAGTTCATCCAAGTCATTAATTTAATAAAAGAAATTTAACAAAAGTTAAATTCAAATAAATGATTCTTCAACAAAATATTGTTGTTTTTTTTTTAATAAGTAAATTTGTATACTATACATTTTTTTTCACTTGGGGGTCCGTGGGCAAGTTTTGACTATAAAAGGGGTCCACGGGTAAAAAAAAAAGTTTGGGAACCACTGACTTAGATGAATGAATAAAATGGGAAACTAACTATAGACTATTAGTATGTCCTTCCACCCAGATAAGTGTAAACTGCTAAGAGTAACAACGAAAAAGAAACAAATAAATTCAAAATATTTCATTCAGAGAACAGAACTAACCCAAACTAAAGATGCAAAATACATAGGAGTCATGAGAAACTTTATCATCATTTAAAACTCTAATAACAATAGAGAACTAAACACAAACCATAGATAAACGTAGGAGGCATTAATCTTCTTTACAGAAGGTGCGTCTGTAACACATAAAATAAGATAAGATAAGTCACTTTCTTAGCAATAAAATGCAAGAGTACTTTTCTTTACATTTTTTTTTGCCTCGAGAAGCTACGTTCACCTCCATGTAACACATTCAAGGGGTCGTATTCTACTAGACCCGTGTAGCTTTATCTTTATCTTAGATATACAGACGCTCCTTCTATGCAGAAGATAATTGCGTCCACAGACCATGAGAGATGATCTGTTGGCAAGTGATGCAGCGGTCACATGCCACGGCTATAGGGGTTCCACGCATTACCCCAGCCGCCTAACTATTGTCTAGTTAGGTACCCATTCGGAGCTGGGTGACTCGGGGACTCCTCAGGCCCCGAGAACAAATCCTCACTTTCGTGTGGATTCGAACTCGTGACCATCAGTGTGACAGTCGAGAGCGCTACCTCTCGACCACCACGTCCCACTGTGGTGCTGTGTGACAACATATCCTGTGTACCTTTAGTGCTGCGAGCTGCTATGCTACTTTGATTATTGTTAATCCTAGCTCACCCAAAACCAGTTTAAACATGATTCTTCCACTTCGATGAACACTTGTGCACCTTCTCTAACTACACCAGTGCTCTCAATAAAACAAAGTACCGAATGCATGGCGCTAGAACAAGATGGAGCTTCTAATACCTTAATGGTCAGATTTCCATAAAACGGTATATTTCAAAATAAGGCTAATCAAAGATCATGGAAAATGCTATTGTATTCATGTTTCAGATCAGTCGGACATCACGAGGCGATTAAAATAGGAGATGAAAAAATATAACACTCAAAAGATACGTGGAGTTGACTAGTTAATGGTTTAAACAAATAATTTAAATTAAACTTCACAAAGTTGGACAAATTTGAGATATAAAAAGAGACCACACAGTGGTAAGTGGATGCTATCATAATATAATGATATCCCGCCGATCATGCAATCATTTTTTTTTTTTTTTTTAAATTAATTTTATTTTATTTCACTTATTTTTATTTTTTGAGATGCAAGTCAAGACAAAGAAAAGTAATTGATTTCTACATTTTCCTCATTCCCGTCCCCCCTCCCCAACAAAATAACTAAACCTGAAGACACTAGAGGATATAAGAACACTTAAAATTACAACACAAAAAAAAATCTAATACAAAATCATAAAGACAGATGGATTTTAAAAAACTGTTTTCTTGTCCCATGTACAAAAACATGCAAATCTTCCTTCTTCCTTTGGCATTCAGAGTGAAGAGTATTTCTTTAACAGGGTTGCCAACCGTCCGTAAATTTACGGACAGTCCGTAAAGATTTATCGTAAAATTGTCTGTCCGTAAAATTCAGTTTAAAAAATTAAGACGTCCGTGAAAAAATTGACAATACGTGGAATCTCAACGTTTAAAAAAATCATGTTAAGCCTGGTCCCTATTGGAACTCAAGACGTGTTAGCGCATTTTCGTATTATGTATCAGTACTTATGTTAGATATCAGAATTATGTAGTTATCAGTAATTGTGTTTAGATTTTAGACATATTTTTATGAATTTTCTTGTGTAATGAATATACCTGACATTTTTTTTTATTTAAAAGTCATTTCTTTACATTTTAAAAAGTTTTATTTTCTCTTTAATCTAACTACAAGTCACCACAAATAATGACGTAAAACTCTCTAAACTTTTACACATATTCTAATGACGTCAACTAAAAAAAAAACTAATTCTTTTGCACGTTTTCGCACCACTCTTCAATGCTTGAAAAACTATGTATTCGACTTCCGGCAATGGCGGCCGTTCCCTGCGCTAGTGTTACCTCTCGATTCGAAATATTTTTTGGTAGTTTTAACGGGTTTTTTTAACGGATCGAGTAACTGAGTGTTGATGCACAAATGGCAGGTCAGGACATACAAAAAACATATATATCTCATGGGTCTAGGACTTATGGATGCTGAGATCAAGGGTGATGACGGACGGACGGACAAAACGGGTGCAATAGCGCATTCGACTTCTCGAAAATGCGCTAAAAATCAGTAAATCATGTTTGTGATATCTATTTTCTTGATTTAAATTTTAATTTTTAAATTGTTTTAGTGGCATCCCGCGCTCTATTAATAAACTGTAAGAGTTTTCTGGACAGCTAGGAAAGTAAAAACTTTAAATCACGCCATAAATTATTCATTGGTTATCAAACTAAACTACAGCTGCAAAAAGTAGATGATTCATCGACTGTTGAAAAGTTTTATGATGATGTTCTTGCATTTTATACCAATGCAGTATGTGCAATCCAGAAAAAGAATGCCTATCAGCAACAGAGTGCTGAAGCTTATGTTAGTACTAAAACCCACTAACTGGCCCAGCTTTTTCCACAAATTGTGTATCCTTCAGATTTTGATTGTTTAGAGACCGAGTTTATTGACTACAAAATTGCGGATTAAAGCATAAGCAATGTCGATGGATGTTATGATGTTTTCTGGCATCAGATTGGACAAATAACTAGAAATATTGAAAACAAAGATTACAGATTTCCGCTACTTTTGAAGTTTGCACAAACAATGTTTGGCGCTTCCACATGGAACAGCAGAAGTAGAACGCGTGTTTTCTGCTGTTAGTTTATTGAAAACCAACTTAAGAAACAAATAGTCTACTGTCTACTCCAATGTTGGAAAGTTTACTGAGAAATGGACCGGGAAAAATTACTCCCACAATGATCGACAGTGTAAATGTTTCTATGTATGATCATAAGCAGGAGGAATTAAACAGTACTGACGATGAATGCTTGGTAATAGAGACGGCTCATATGGATACTTTACATTTTTTAGCTACAATGCTTGGATTATGCTTCATATTCGTTCTTTTTAGGTCAACATTTTATGTTAATTGTGTCCGTAAAAAAAAAAACTTTTGACCGTAAATTTTGTTGAGATTTCTTACATTTGTCCGTAAATGTTATATTATTGAGTTGGCAACCCTGTTCTTGAATAAACCAGAAAAGCAACCACAGTCCATACACTCTCAAATTCAAAAATTAGTCATAAGAATGCAAGACTAGAAATAAATCATGGATAAGAATAGGCTGCAATCATCTTCTGTATAGAAGAAGCATCTGTAATGGAAAGTTATAATCAATAATGTATTAATAAATCTCGCTTTTTGTAAAAATCCTATGTCTATGATACTATGTTATGGATGATATCATGATATATCTCAAATAAATAAATTTGCAGTCATTAAGATTATTTTTGCTTCGGATTTTTCTGATTCAGCTGACAAATAGACTGTACATCTACACACACTTTGATGACGCTTATGACACTGGGGCTATCACAAAATGTCCCAAACAGTCCCTTTTCCTAATAAAGGTGAGAAATAAGATGGCTAATTTTATGTTTAAGCGTTTTAATTCACTTATATTGCTTAGATGAGGTAACTCATAATTGAAATTTTAGCTGATGTACTGAAGTCAATGAAATAGTCCAAAAAGGTACAAGCCAATCCCAAACTCAAACCCATTTCAGCCATTTCATCATCATTTCATTCCGAAGTTCAGATGAAATTGTCTTCTAATTTTAATATGAAATAAAATAATATGTTAGGCCAACATTAATTACCCGTAATTATTTACAATTTATTGTTACAAAGTACAGTCTTCTAATTCATGATTTTAAAGAAAATATATAAGTTAAGTTTATAATAAGTTTTCAGTCACAGTCAGTGGCTTTTACACAAGCCCTATCTATACTATATATATTCTATATCCGTGATCTATTGTGCTGTGGCTGTCCATTGGCTCAGTCACTCCATGACTAGTGACAGTGACTAGCTTAATCTAGTTTCTTATACTATATTCTATATCCATGATCTATTGTTCTGTGGCTGTCAATTGGCTCAGTCACTCCATGACTAGTGACAGTGAATAGCTTAATCTAGACTCTAGTTTCTTACTTAGTTTTATAATTGGATGTGGCTAGCGCTACGACAATTTTGTCGTAGCGGCAGACGACCCGGTCGGATGTTGCTAGCGTTACGACATGTCGTAGCGCTAGTCAGGAAACTAGTGCTACGACATGTCGTAACAGCAGACGATCCGGTCGGATGTTGCTAGCGTTACGACAAGATTGTCGTAACTTGTCGTAACAGCAGACGAACCGGTCGGATGTTGCTAGCGTTACGACATGTCGTAGCGCTAGTCAGGAAACTAGTGCTACGACATACGCAACTTCTGCTACGACTAGTTTTAGTCACTCTTTGCAGTAAACACCTGGAACTGGAAAGAATTAAATCTTAAGAAACTCTTCTGTAAATTGTAAACGCATAAATACATTAAAATACGACATTATTTGTAGGCTATGTGTATTAATTCTAAAATCTAAATGTATTTAAATAAATTTTTTAAAATAGATTTTGATTTAATTTTACTATTGGTTTAGCGATTATAAGTATATCACTGATATTATCAGCCGATTTTGCTATACTATAGTATACTTGTGTAAGTGATGCCGATAAATTAAAATTTAGAGTATACCGTAAAGCCTAAAGCCGTAAATGAAAATCCGCAAGCAACTGATTCGCGCACAATCGCAAGAATGTAGGCCTAAAAGAATTAGTTTCGTGTGGAATAATAAAATGTGCCGTGTGCANATGCCTTCAATTCAGAGAATTTTTCAAAAATATCTTTCAAACAAATTTTGTAACAGTGATAGTTTATAGTCATTTTTTAAACTCTTGTCTCACCTTTTTCGTTGGTGATGCCGACTGACTGTCAACTCACGAATCAAAAAGAAAAAAATAATATTAGCATAATTAAATACAGTTTTAGTCGTAACTGTAAGTAAACACATAACACATTTTTACGACTGTCGTAGCAGCAGACGACCTGACCGGTTGTCGTAACTCTAGCCAAGCATATGTGGATTGGCTAGTGTTACGACTAGTCGAAAATCTAAATATTTTTTATTTTAACAGAATTAGTCAACGTATCTGCTTTTCAGAATAATAACAAAAATTATTTGCATACTCATTATGATGTTTAAAAAAAAAATTATGAAATTTAAAAAAAAAAAAAAACATGACGTCGGCGGGATTCGATCCCGCTATCACTAGTGTAATAGCATTGCGAGGCAACCGGCTTGTCACTTGATCTAGCGAAGCTGATGAGAATGAGTAATTTTTTAAATTTATAAATATTTTTCATTTAATGGCTCAATCTAGATTTTCTTTAAAACCTTTAAAATTCATTAATAAGCTTATCTAGTGATCATGATATTTCATTATGAGAATTATGGTTTAGTATTTAAGTATTAGTAATAGCATATTTGAAAATACAGAAAATTGTTTACGACGTGTCGTAACGGCAGACAACCCGGTCGGATGTTGCTGGCGTTACGACATGTCGTAGCACCAGCCACATCCACGCGGGTTGTCTGCCGTTACTTTGTCGTAGCAGTAGACACTCCGTTTATAATTTATATGATAATGAAATTACTGTTTAAATGGGTTTGATCTTGGCCTTGGAAAGAACAAATGTGAAGTGGTTACCCCTTTATTATAATTTAATTACAGTGATAATTGTATTTAGGTCTAGTACTGTGTCTATTATTAAATTTTATTTGATAATTCACTGCCTTATACACATGTTTTATTATTAAAAATTATTTAAATTCTTAATAAACCAGAAGTGGGCAACTTCTAGTGAACATAGCAGCAAGTACATTATTATTTTCATTTTTGCTGTGCAGCACAATAATAATAATATTTTACTTTTACAAGATATTATATAAAGTTTGAATTATTTAATGTATTAGTAATTAGATTATTTAGATCACTTTGCCAAAGAAATAGGAATATTATTTTGATTTTCTGTCATTTTTCTTTTTTTCTTTTCAATCTGTCACTTTTCAAAACTTTTGAAGGTAATATAAAATATGATATATTAAATTGTTATTAATATAATCTAATCAAATTTTGCAATAAATTTATTGTGGAAAGTTATAGTTAGTTAGCCAGACTACAAGTCTTCTTCCCTATGCTAAACTCAAGTTTATTTTTGGGTTGGAAGAGTTGACTTAAGAAAATCACTAATTTTATTTTTTTAATAATACATTTATTTTATTTTTTTGAGTAAAATATTTTTTCTGATATCCATTAAAATATTATAAGTGATAAACATAGACTAGAGTATTAAAAAAATATTTTTTATTTTTTAAATGCAAGATGGAAAATAGCTTTTCATTACTATGCCACAATACATTTTCTAAAAATAACATCATACAATAAATGTCCAATTATTAATGACATGTAATTACTCAAAAAACAACCACATTTAATATATATCAGTGATGTACATTTCTCACATTTCTTTCTAATCCTAATGAGCATTATATTAGGTGATGAAGATGACATTCTGCATAGAATTAAAACTTCATATACAAATTTCAGTGAATAAAAATAATAAGTTACACAGGAAAACTGTAAGGCTAATTTTTAACTTTAAATCATGAAATAACAATGTCCTAAATCTTAAAAACAATCAAATTTAAAAGAACATCTAAATTCCAAAAAGACTACCTACACAATCTTCTCCCCTTCAACCAAACAACATAGCATCAAACTAACCCTCGACAAAACAATCTTGAAAAAAAAAAAACATATCTAGAAGTTACTTTTGACCCAAGGCCAAGGTTAACCTCGAGAAACCAAACAGAAAATGCACAAAAAAGGGAATCCAAAGACTAGCACTGATGAAAAAAACTAGCTGGCTCAGACTGAGGCGCAAACCACTCCATCCTGAAGAAAACATACACCAGCTATTTAAGACCTACCCTATAATATGGAGTCTCAGTGTGGGGCACAGCAGCCAAATAGAACCTCCAAAAAAAAAGACAAAGTTCAAAACCTAGGGTTACGAATAATAACAGGAGCAATGAAAATTACCCCAATCAGAGCCATAGAGGACTTAGCTAACCTAAGCTTTATGGAAGTTAGACGAGAAACCAAAACCTTAACACAATTCACCAAATTAGAAGCATCAGGACATCACCCTCTAAAACCCAAGATTAAAAAATTCCACTCTTCTAAAAGACTCCATAGATCAAATTTTATACAAGAAGCCAAAATCTGAAAAATAAACATAAAATTGATAACATCATGATTGAAGCGATCCAACCCCACAGCCACTTCCCACCCTGGAACCCAAGTCCACCTATAAAAATCAGAGAAAATTTATGCAACATAGGAATAAAATCTGACTACACAACTAACCTACTGAAAGAAACTGTAAAAAACAACATCAGAGATCAATACCCTGAAAACTCATGGATAAGAGTCTACACCAAAGGCTCTTCAGTAAAAAAAAACAACACAAAAAATGGAGGAGCCGGCATCCTTATAGAATGGCCTAATGGCCATGAATATCATGAAAACACCTTCAGTAGAAAAGAAGGCATCACTATGACCAACCATAAGAAACATAGAATCTAGATATCAAAAGGACCGCCAAAAATAACAGACCATTTAAGCAAA
This sequence comes from Radix auricularia, assembly GCA_002072015.1. Classification (NCBI taxonomy): domain Eukaryota; kingdom Metazoa; phylum Mollusca; class Gastropoda; family Lymnaeidae; genus Radix; species Radix auricularia. The sequence continues at coordinate 187,482 of MUZC01000016.1, forward strand.
ACAAGAAAGAAAACATTGAGGCCACTGACAAATCTTTATGAAATAATGTCTATGAACAATAGTTTTTTTCAAATGAATAGAAATTACAGGTGAATCTAACCTAAACTACTTAAACAAGCAAATGACAACAGAAAATGAAATCATTAAAAGGAAATAGAGTTGAATTGGAGACAGCAAAAATAATTGAGCATGAAGAATACGATGAATGCCAATAAAAACATTCACATTCACAAATTCTTAACAGACATGCCAAAAACTTAGCACCAAACGGTAATCCAAGTAGACATCAAATAGACTTGCTGATTGGTGCCTACTTGGATTACACTTATGGGAGCTAATTATTTCTTTTTTAAAACTCTTGTTGCTTAAGTTTGTTTGCAGAAGAAGGCTTCTTGCTGACATGTTGTCTCATGTTTTCTCCTGGCCTATGTTACACCATGTTCAAAACTTCCTTACAAATCTTTTATTTGCTGTTGAATCAATTGTAAGGAAATGTTGTTTACAGAGCTAGGTATCTCATTTCTTCACCACTCATTGTCCCATTTTATTGATTTATGAGTATCAAGCTCTGTGCTCTGAAGGTTAAGAGGTTATAGATTTCATATTATGCATGGGAGTTCAAAATCTCAACTTGATGGCCCTGTGGTACCAGTAAGTTTTGTTTAAAAGCTGCTTTCTAAATTCCAGATCATCTCTTTCACTTGGTCTTTTTGACCTAACCCTTGTCCCTTCCTCCCTCTTAATATAAATATTTTATTTAATAGAACAGTATGGTATCCATTAATAGATCATACAAAATTGTCTGCTTGGTGGATGGTTGTTAAAGGGTGATTGACCTCATTACCTGTAGTGATGAAATGATTTCTTACACTGCCTCTGTTGTAATAGTTTGAATTATTCATCTGCTTATCACTGGCGTAGTGTTAATGCCTTCCTGATGGAAAGAGGAACAAGAGGGGGTGGGGTAAAAAGAAAAGTACTGCCTAGATCGGACACCCCTCCCTCAAAATCCCATGTTCTGATGCCAGTGACTGTTCGTTTTCAGGGCTTGATGTGTTCGTTCATTTGGCATGTATTCCATCATTTTTTAAAATGTCATAAATAACTTGACTTTATATTTTCACGATTAATTTTTTAAACAACAAAAGGAGTGGTTCTCAAGCTCAACAAAATGTTAGTTCTATCAGATAAAATTGTAATCAACCTACCTAAGTCATTATGCACAATTATCAGCCCATAACTTAGCTGTTGGTGTCACTAATAAAGCAGACAAAGTCTGTTCTTTGTGGATGTTGATTACTCCGTGTACAGCCACATTTCACAACGTTTTAACTATCCGGTCACGAAAAGATTTACTATCTCATTAACGCCCCTCTATTAAAGCGTTTTTAAATTAATCAAATCTTGCATCTATTGATAGTGACTTCTTTGCGCTGACCGCTCTGTTATAATATTGAGAACCACTGCGTGCACAGACGCTGCTCACGGTGGTACGCGCCAAACTCTTGGTCTCTGAGGAAGGTGGTCGTGTTGGCTGGTCGATATTAAAAGCACGACTCACACCTACGGAGGAGCCCACATCACCTCTGTTAACAGGAACCTCCTAGGAGGCGGGATAGCGGGTATGGCATTGAGGGCAACGTCCGCTAGTTTAGTCACTACCTCACTCGGTTATTGTAGACCAGAGGGCAGCCAACCCGAAAGTACAAGTGCTAGGCTTTACGGTCCGTTTGAATCGCGAGTGAAAACCACGCGGCAGTGGCGTAACTGGGGATTTGGGGGGTGGGTCTTAACATGGTGGTGGCGTAATATTTAATGTTAAAAAAAATTGGACACCCTCATCTAGCTACGCCACTGCCACGCGGGCGTCCCAAAATTAAACTATCTGCATGATTACCTATTATTAATGCTCATCATTTACCAACAATACAACATTGTCCGTGTCGTCACTCATCAGCCAAATACCTTCTATTTAGATGTTTATTTGAAAATTCGCAATGCATGAATGATCATTTGACACACCGGCGTCTCAAAAGAACACTGTATTTAAATATGATATGAATTTATGATGTACTCAATTCATTAATTTCAAATGAGCGTTGGTACCTAGAGTGAAGTTAAGCCTACAGGCAAGTGAAGAACGAAACACATTTGTGTTGCAGATACATCTAACTGAAGTACCAGGTCGTATGCGGGCAACGGGTTTGTCCCACCCCCGTTTTTATTAAATTACACTTTTTAAAAAAAACTGCATAACCAACTTAATTTTTAAAATATGTAATTATTCGGAGTTCAAAAATAATATAATAGGTGTTAATTTGATCTGGTAACTCGGAATTTTATTCCTATGTCTCCCAACTAAGATTTGAGAAAAAGCGTCTCTGTCTGTCTCTCTCTCTCTCTCCCCCCCCCTCTCTCTCTCTCTCTCTCTCTCTCTCTCTCTCTCTGCCACATTGATCCGTCTATTTGGCTACTAGTCGTGTAAAATTTTTAAACCACGTGACGAGGCAAGTCAAAGAAAATGAGTAGACATCAGAGTCACGTTCTCTGATTTTCTCTCTGTTTTCTTATCACAACAAAGCAAGCATTTATACAATCCATACAATATACAACTATCCACTCATTTTTCTGTTTCCATCTTTATTCATCCTCATTTATTGTTGTTCTCTTCTCCATCCATCTATCCCTCACTTGAATACTTTGCACTGTACCTCATAATAGTTGAATACCCAAGGGCTATAATTCTCTTACTGCTAAAGCTCAGTTTCCATAGCAACCCTCGGAGTGTGTGTCGGCCACCCACCATGTCAGTGTTGTTTGCTGTAGTTTTCGGTTAAGTATTTATTGTTTCCTTGATGTGCAGGGGGGTGTGCTTAATCAGATGGGGGGGGGATGGTACCGTAGTCAGTAAGACCCATCACTATCACGCCGACGGTGTGTGATGTTAGGTCACCTCTATTTCCTTCGCCGCCATCACGTTCTTTTCTTTTGGAACGCATTGTCCCCCCTTCATACCGTTGAAAAGCGCCCTTGGCTTAACCCACTGTGCGGCATTGAAATGCGTTAACTAGCACGCCGCCGGCACGTGCTTAATCAAACGATCGCTTCATTTTTAAAAGTAGCAGACGTGAGGTAATCAAGTACTGGGCCAGCAAAGTTGTGTCACTGTAACATGTCATTTGTCTTAAATCAACACCGTACAGAAAATGGAGAAACTATTGGGTTGTGTGGGTCAGTGGATTAAGCGTTACATAGCAATTAGTCAAACTTGAAGCAGGGATTCAGAATCGTTTTTCCCAGCACACGATAGGTTTAAGCGCCCTGGATATAATTTAACACGGGCGTAATTTCGTGGTGGTATGTATATAAATCAAAAGACGTTATGCGATTTTGTTTTATATATCAAAGTCTTAGCTTGACCGCTCAGTCCGACGATGAATCAACTTACGTAGTGGCACCTATGCTCTTCTTCTATCTAAACATACTCTGGAGGTTTGGTATTAGACCACAACGTTTTTAGATACATTGGCTACCGGCAGCTGCTTCCTATCAAAGTATTGGACCAGGTTGTGCAATGATCCAGTAGCAGGTAGAATACACGCATCGCCACTTACCGCATGTGGCGCATCATTTGGGGGAGGCTGTTTTTCTCAGGACTAGAACCGCCGACACTGGAAAGGGCAAGAATTCCAGTCAGTTGAAACGTTCGTGCAGTTAGTGACAAGGTTAAGGTTAGAGGACGAGGTTTGTTTACAAACAATCCGTGGGCGGGTATTGAGGGGGGGGGGTGTTGGGGTGGCCACACCCACCTGTATACCAACAATCATACGTCATGAACTGCGGGCGTGGAAGAGCTCGACATATCTAGGAATAATTTGAACGGCGGAGCCCGCCTTGTGTGCGTGTTGTGTCTGGTGTGGTCAGTGGATGTGACCTGTGGTGGCACACACTGATTCAAGCAGGAAATTTGAGTTACTGCCACTGGTGACTGGCGTGAAGAGTTTAGTTTTAGATGTACAGACGTTAGCCGTGTTACTTCGGTTTCTTTTACATCAAGGATCGTTTCTAATCATGTTACTCTGGTTACTGTGAACGTGAAAGTAAGGGCAGTTTTGGTTCTAATCATGTTAATGTTGCTTTGGTTACTGTTATAATTATTTGCATATAGGAAGGAAAGTTTTGTTCTAATCACGTTACTCTGGTTACCGTGAAAGCAAAGACAGTTTTGGCCCCTAATCACGTTACTGTTATAGTAAGGACATTTGGCTCTTGTCTTGTTACTCTGGTTACTGTTATAGTAAATAGTAAGAACAGTTTCGGCTCTAATCATGTTAGTCTGGTTAGTGTTACAGTGAGGACAGTGTTGGATCGTTCCACTGATGCACAGAAACGGTTTATCCAGCTTTACATTATGAAGGGGATTTCCTGGAGTTTTCACTTGACATATTCAGTAACCGTCTCAGACAGAGATGACGTCATGTTGTGTTTTCTTTTTGCTTTAACTTCCTGAACAGAGAACTTCCAGCGTTATCACGCACCAATAAACGACTGTTACTCGACTGTGTCCGTTAGACTGGCTTACACTTCCTTACTTTTCAAAAACTATGTCACACGTAGGTGTCTGGTAGGCTGGTCTGCATGTACGCTAGCCCACACTTACATGGGTTTAGTGCCGGCTTACTTACATGTACCGACCGACCTGTATGTATCACTGCACTGTCATGAGTAATGTAGGTCATTTGTTCATGTGATTAGACCTTTTCTAGGTCACACTCACTCCACACAAAGGATTGGAAATCAAGGCTTAAATCTAATCCTCGGGCTTTAAGTGTGTGGAGTTACACCATTGGGCCTCTTGGTGTAGCCAGTGCTGTGTTCTGACGTACCCAACTCAGGGTGGTGAGAGGGTGGGGAGGCGGGGCTGATGTAAGGGGCCCAACGAAAACGTCATGAAGTATGATTATAATTGTTGAGAAAAGGGGGGGGGGTCGCATTTCGTTGACGTTGATGACATCTTAAATTATAACTTTGACCACTAATCTATCTTTCACACGTCACACGTACAATGTCCTACAACTGGACCTCGGACTCTTGATCACATTACCAGTCTCGTCACTTGACTTTGGAGCCCCCTGACACCTTGTGTACTGTGTATTCTATATTGAGAGCTTTATTTTTCTCCATTCAAAATGTTTTCCTCTTAAATTTAAATATTCGATACCTGAAGTCACGTGACCATGGGTTGCGATGCCCACGTGACGCCTCAGTGTAGTAAAGATAATAACGTGGTGGTTATGACGCACATTTGTCCACGACTTTGTGTTATTTGTATTATATATGATCTCCCCCCGCCCCCCCAAAAAAGAACAACAAACTTTCTGTTTTTATACAGACTAACACGGGAGCTGAGTTTTAACAGTGAAGTTTTGTCAGTAGAAACCCCGCGTATCAGGGCCTGTCATACACATGGTTTGTTTACTTTGGACGTTTATCAGGTCCGGTTTTAGGAAAGTCTCACCTTGAACTTCTCCTCGCTGGCTAGTTGTGTTTGTGATATAGTGACAAAGGGCCGGGCTAATGGAGACACTTACATGACGTGCCCAACTACATCATCATCATCACATGTGCACCACCAACGACAACATCACATGTGTGACATAACGTGTGTGTATCACAAGCCGTATTTGAATCTCTGTGCAGTGACGGAAACAAAAACAGTAACAGCTTTGAAAAAAACATCGGAATTCGTGCTGGTAACAATGTGACTTTTAATTGGAAAAAGTCGTATGGTCATTGAACTTTTTAAAGAAAAGAATTGACCGTTCGCCTGTAGAGTTGACCGATTGCCTGTAGAGTTGACCGATTGCCTGTAGAGTTGCTCCAGTGAGGACACAAGAATATGCCGTCGGTGCTGAACCATCACTGTAAGTTTTGGTGTTGTCGATGTTGTGTACAGCATGCTAAAAGTAACAATGTTGTTGTAAACCGAATCGGTTGATGTTATGTTGATGTTATTCGATGTTGTAAGATAGTAAGGCATCTCTATCCTTTCACACACGATCGTTTGTCTTTGTCATTATTGTGGGGCGGCACCTGGCCTTGTGCGCTGGGTAAATGATTTTGACGCAGCCTCCCTTGAAAACGTGTTGAAAGGTAGCCTGTCCTGCCCAGTGCCCCTAGACCAGCCGCTGTTGATTATGTCCATATCTTTAAAATGAGTTTTAAAAAAGTTGTCTTTCTTTTTTAAATATTGGTTGTGAATCATGCACACACCTCTGTTTTAATGATATAACTTGAAGGCATATGTCCCCCGCCCCCCTTTTTTTAAAACCCCTCAAAATGCCAAAACTATAACTTCAAAGACTATTAATTCTAATATCGGGCTAACATGCCCAGTGTCTTTGTCAGTTACCACAAAGACTCATTGTTAGTTAAAGGCTTAGTCCGTCACGTTACTACCCATACCCCAATGTGTTTTTTTTTTTTTTAATTCTGAAGACTTAAAAATGTTTAATTGCATATAAATATAAGATAACTACGTATTTCTATTGTAAATATTTTTTTTTCAAATATCACCTCTGGCACGCCCCCCCAACCTCTTAGTTCAATGTTCAACTATAGGTTCACATTCTTCAAAGTTTGACTGTTGGTCAAACTAATCAAAGTTAATAACTGTGTTTAAGTTGCATGTCAAATATTTTTTAATGTTGTATGAAGCATCTTATCATACAGCTACCAGCCTGTAGCCAACCGAACCCATGTTGTCTCAGTCACTCACCCAACATAACAAAAACATCGTCTATGTCGTTTTACGTCACTCCGCCAAAATAACAGTGTATGTTGTTGTACGCCACTCACCTAAAGATACATAAAGAATATTGCCTTACTAATTACTTATGTTGTTATTCTTGTATAATATTACGTGACTCATCCATTGATAATCTGTTGTACGTCACTCACCTACAAATAATATGACTTGCTTCACCCTCGCCCACCAATAGCATACAGTCTTAAGTCAGTAGCATCTAGCACTGATGCCAGTCGTACATTAACATTACTACATATTACCTACTAGAGATGTACCGGATTTCTGCTCTGGTAAATCCGGAATCCGGCCAATTTTAAAATCGGGCTCCGGCAGGATTTCATTTCATAAATCTGGCCAACTCTGGCTATGGTTGGATTTCAAAGATTTGAATCTGGTACAGTCTTATTACACACATACGTGTATATATCATACTCATTTTCTGCTCTATTATTACATTGAAACGTAGCGAGATCTTATACTAATTCTCATAAGATTGGCAGAAACTTAACAAAAGCAGTGGCTATACATTAGTATCAATGTTACTGTATTGAATTTTGCCTTTAAGTGCAAGTCCTATGTAGCAAGGGATAAAATTAATGGTTTTTAGAAGTTGACCTGTCAACCATAAATGACAGATATCAGACAGTAAAATGTGTGCCTTTCAAAACTTTGTATAAGTCCATTGTATGCAACATACATCACAATCAAACCTAAATGTTATCGTTTTGCTTTATGAAGCCAGTTATTATAACGATTACATTTTTTTTTTAAAAATAGGGTTTTCCTCATAGCTGAAGGTCGCGTCTACAGAAATATAACGGGCCTTGTAACGTGCCCTTGCCTTATATAATAATCCATTAAAATATATGTTACTATAAAACATAAGAATTTATTCACGGAATACAACGCAATGTCAAAGAAGATTCATATACATTTTATTGTAATACTTAAAATGTAAGATTCGGACTAGCTCATCACAGAACAATTATCACCAATGCTCCTCAAAACGTTAGGATGACCCAACCCTGACAGGCTTGAAATGATCACAGATAACTAGTTATTTACTTTATTTTTACACAGTGGTGCACATGAGACAGAAAATGTATGAAGTAATAATACATGTATCACGTTGTGGATAACCAATAAATTGGTAACCATAATGCCACCTCCTGCTATGAACTGAGGAGATAAGCAAAGATTAACTCAAATAGGTAGATGATTGTGGAGTTACCGCCCTTGTCTTTGACTATTGACAAGGACTATAACAACTCGATTTAAATAATTATTGGCGATGTCTTCACTCTTTTAAAGTCATGCATAACATTTCTAAAAATACTCACCCCCTCCCCTTTTTTTCCTTAACTTTTTTTTTTACCTCCTTCTATAGAAATAATCCAATCTCAAAAACTACTTAACCTAAACAAAAATAAATGCGCATTATAATTATTGTGCAGAATTGAAACATTAATTTGTTATCCATGTTTGCTTTTTTTTAAACAGGGGCTGTCCATAAATTTCGTCAACAAATTTTGGCGATTTTTACCCCCCCCTCCCCGCAGTCAACAACTGTAAAACTTCCAGAGACCCTCCCCTATAAAATTACTTCAACATTTGATTACCCCCCCCCCCAAAAAAAAAAATGATAAAAAAATAATAATATAATAATAATAAAATGCAAGAAAAAATATTTTAAATAGATTAGTTTACAACTAAAAAAACAAAAGTGAATAAAATAAATATGTTTAGAAAAACAAAGTTTAATAAACTTTTAACTTATGAACATATTTCCATTTCATAACTAAAAAGGCTTACTCTAAACAGAAAGAGATAAGGTTTACAAAAATGTTTACACATTACATCCTTAAATTATGAACATATTTCAAATTAATATAACATTTTAAAGTAAAGACTTTTTAAATATTTACAAAGACTTGTTCTAACTTCAACTTCAAGCAGAAACGAGATTAATATATGTATTAAACATATAAACAAATCCAAATCCTATATCTTAGCCACTATATCTTCCCATGGAGATGTCAAATGTTCCTCAATTGTTATTAATGGCACAGGTTCTTGCTGAATAATTTCATGTGGAACCTAAACACCAGACAAGTCAATATTTTCTTTATCTAGCCATTCTGCACTGAACATCTCCCCATAAGCAATAATTGACATGAGCTCTCTCTGTCTTTTGGCTGCCACTCGCATTGGACGAATTCTTTGCTGTTGGGGTGGGGTGCATATATTATTTGACTGGGCCCAGGCATACAGTGTTGGTGCTGTTGAACGTGCTTCTTTAATGTGGCTTGCGAACCAACATAAAGGTGACATATTTTACAGATCCGTTCAAACAGTAGCAACTGAATAGATTAACAATGTGTCATATGGAAGAAATTTGAATGCTTTTGCTGATCGAGGTAGTATGTTATCAACTTTCACAGACTAATTGAAGAAAAGAGATGGAAATCTATGTGAGTTTATAATCAGATACATCTAGTGCTTAAAGACCCTCATTAGTTTGGCAGATTGGAATTGGCTGTGGGATAAATTGATCAGCAATAATATCAAAGTACGAGCTTCTAATCGGTTGTCAAGTTAAATCACAACATAAACATTTGACAAATTCTAGAAAGTACTGATTTGTCCTTATTTGTTTTGGGCACCAAACTTGATCTTTGATTATTACATTTTCAACTTCAAGCTCAGAATTTTTAGACACAATATATTCTGCCACTGACACCGTTGGAAAATTGTCTGTGCTTACTTGCTTCCATTTTTCTGACAATGGTTCGCCAGCATATTTTAATTTTAATTTTTCCAACTCAATTGTTAGACCTTGTTTGTTAAAAGGTGACTTCCAAAATAATCACGTGGCAAAATTAGTCCCGACAGTTCTCGACTAAGATTAAAATACTAAAGGTTGGGCGAGTGTGTAACACAGGACTACAAACGCTGCCTAATCTTCTTTGTAATTAAATCAATTGTTTCAAAGCAACATTGTTGACGTCAACTTTTCTTGACCTCCCCGTTCCCTCTTGTCAACAATTGTAAAAAAAAAATCAGACCCCCTCCCCCCTATTTTGTTGACGTAATTTATGGATAGCCCCAAAATGGAAAATCGATATTTCCCCTTATTTTTCTTTAAGTACCTTTAACTGCGTCAGAGGCTTTGTGAGTATGTATTTCCGTCAAACTCAACTTTCACGGAAGTGATTGGCCGGGCACTCGCTGAGACAGTGTCAAATATTTTAACATGTTACCTCACTATTTGATGATTAACGTATTTTCCCACAATTTTTTCAAAAGGTTGCTTTTCCACCTCATAATGTCTTTCCGCCTTCATCTATCCGCCTCTCTCTTCTAGCAAGCACGACATCATGGCATATAGAATATAGTCTATATACCCAGTGGCGGCGTTAGGTAAGCGCGTGGCCTAGTGCCAGCAATGACCCCGCGGGGCCAGAGTACTAGTAAAGATCGCTAAGCACCAGTATGCTATGGTATTTAAAAATATGAAATATCTTGATTATTGTGTAATTTTAATACCGCGTGTCACCTTTTTATTAAATTATTACAAGTTCATTATTTTCTCTGGTCTATAAACAACGTTTTTTTCTTATCGAAAAATGACGTGCCGGTTACGACGTGATTTAAAATGCAATTTATTGGCAGACTTATTGCAAAATAATTGCAAAAGGATTACAAGAGTGCCTCTTTCGTTTCTTTACAATCGTTTCCAGCATACGTTCTACCATCCACTCTTTGGTTCTACATGTATAGGCTATTAACCAGGACGAGACATGTTCAGGACCGAAACGCGGGGCCTACCTAAGCGCGGGGCCTGGGGCAGTCGCCCCAGTTGCCACCCTCAAACGCCGCTCCTGTATATACCACCTCCCTTCCAGTGGCGTAGCAAGGTGGGGTGTCGTCAGAGAAAAGCCAAGATTTCTCATTCACCTGTCCATATACAATTCCGCCCCCAATGCTTAAATATATAGGAAAAAGGGACCACCCTGGTGGGCCGCCAGCCCTCCCCATGCCTGAAATCCCTCTAATCATGTACAGAAACCTCATTTCGCATGAGATGCATAGGTTTTTTTTCTATATACAATTAAACATTCTAAATGTTACATGCGCACTGCGAGCATGCGAAAGTTATTGTGATATAACCTCCCAAGGGCACGCGCATGCGCACACGGTCTCATCTTTTAACCCCTGTTGAACTAGTTGTTTTTTTTGGGGGGGGGGGGCGAGGTGAGGGAGGGGGTAGATGGTCTATTTAAAAAAGTTGGCATGGAGAGAATCAGCTGTTGACTTCATTCCCGACCTTGTAGCCTTCTATTCCCGTCGTGTGAAACCATTTCACTGTACAAACTGTGCGTAGCACTCACGGAACCTATTGATTTAACGCTGTGCCTTCCTGGTGTGTTTTTATGAGGTCGACTCAAATTAGTCGTGGTTCTACTTGTCAAAACCTCCTAGAAGTGTGCTGACGTACCTAGCCTGGTTTGATATCAGTTGAGTTGGTGCTTGTAAGTGTGGACACGTTTCAGCGCGGATCAAGTGCAATAGAGACGATAAAATTGAAAAACACGGCTGTGCATTATTCCAGGAAAACTTCATCACATTTCAAAGGCGTATATGAAAAGCGTTTAGAAAAAGGTGTTTCCTGTTTATAGCCAGTGAATCTAGTCATTACCGTTTGTAATTACTTTAATTTTGATTAGACCTATGCGGGTTCAGTAATCGAACAGTTAGAAGTTCTGTAAAAAGAATTACAGCTAAATGATGAGACTATGACTGCTCTAGAATTGGATTCTTTAGATTATGTAAAGACTTTTATTATGGTTGCATTGATTCTGTAAGGACGGATTCTGCTAAATTATAAGATTATTTAAGGACAATCGCTGCATTTATGCATAATTTATGTGAGGACAGTTGCTAAGTGATAATATTCTTGCTGACAGCCACCGTTAACATTCTATTGAGTGACAACGCCGTGTGCATTCTCAGTTTGTTAAGTTGTTTAAAAAGTTAAGGAGAAAGTTCGAACTGGTGATTTCTTTGGTTTAACCATTCGTTGGGGCGTGAGTGAGAAGCCACATCTGGTAGTTTTTGTTTTTTTTAATGTCACAGCTCATAGCTCACAACGGACTAAATACAACAGTCGCCCCGTCGTAATCTTTATAACTGGCCCTATTCTTAAATATTATTTTTCCGTCACAGTGCGTACAGTAAGTTAGCAAACTATTTCTTATAAGTAGCAACAGCTCCCGTCCGTCAGCTGAACTAAAAAGTTTGTTGTGACCGGGTTAGACCCTGTGCTCATCATTGATCGCCCGTCTTACCGTGGGATATAGAAGATACAGTCAAATCTTATTGATCTGGTCTAATATGGGGAGCAAAGCGTGATACAGATGGCCCGTGAGTCATTGGATCGGTGCCCTGTTATTGTGAGACAGACAGGATCTGTATGAGATTGGAGCTATTCTCTCTTTGACTGTAAACATTCAGAGTTGCATTGTAATGGGGGTAATGTGTAACAACTGTCAAACCAAGTGATACCAGCTGGTAATGGGCTTTATTCTTGTACGCATCAAATGATCACTTCTATGGGAGTGCGGATAGCTGTGAGCGACTTATCATTACCGTATGCAGGAAATTCAAAGTTTTCAAGTTGAAATCGTTACCTTATGCAGGGAATTCAAAATTTTAAAGTTGAAATAGCCACCACTGCCCTCCTGGAAATGTGGAGTCGGGTTAAAGTTAAAAATCAGTTTAATTTAGCTCAGTAGCCTCTATCACAGAGCTGCTAGATTTGGTGGAAATGCATGGTGTCTCATCTATTGCAAGATATACATAATTTTTATTGTAGTAGCTGCGCCATAAAATAATCATTCTATTTTATTGTAGTAGTTGCCCTATAAATCAATCACTTTACGTAAATGTAGTAGCTGTCCCATAAAACAATCATTCTATTTTATTGTTGTAGTTGCCCTATAAATCAATCAATTTAGGTAAATGTAGTTGCTGTCCCATAAACACTAGCTGTATTTGACGGGAAGAAAAAGGGGAAAAATTCCAAAAACACAATTCATAATGCGGGGAAGATATACAGCTCCTTGACCTGACCTAGGCGGCCCCAACCTCTACTCACCCCTCTGCTTTGAATACTTAAGGACGTTATTTATGCAGCGTCAAAGTCAAAAGGCATCGTGCGAGTAACTGGCATGATGACATACATTAGTGATATGAAGTTCGTGGGTTGGAGGAGGGGTCAATGATGTCATGTTCGTGGGTTGGAGGGGTGAGTCAAAGTTCACCTAATAATCTATACAAGTTTACTTGAAATCAGCAATAAGTTTGTCCTGGATCTGTTCAAAGAATAATTGTCAACTTTAATTTCAGGAAGTAACCAATAAACTAAAGCTTTTTATGTTGCTCCATGGTTGTCATTAATAATTAGATACACCAATTTGGAATAAATGTTTTGACTTTTAAATTGACGCTTCAATGTCATTTGAAGTGTCCCGGGAGTTGGGTCTCATCGAGTCTCCAATGATATCCTTGTACTCTTACTATCAATGATACATTCTCAATAGCTCTTGGTTTTATTGGAATGTTAAAAAGTATTGTTTTTTTGTGTTGGGTTTGTTTGTGTGTTGTGTTTTTTTTTTAATGTCACCGTGTATTTAGTCTATTAACCTCTTATTGTGCACCGTACACCCCTCGCCACCCCATTTCCTTCAAACTTGTCAACAGGGTCTGGTTGTTTACGCCAGGCTAACAAAACACCCCGGCATACGTCAGACAGCTGGGTTGCTCTTTGCTGAGAGCTAAAGTAAAACATAGGTCATAGATGTTCATAATATCTCTGGCTTGGGAAGGTTTAATACATCCCCAGGATTAGAAAGGTTACAAATGGTTCTTTCTTTTTGTCTTTTTGGTATCCAACTATTCCTGTACTAGCCCTAGTACATAAACTATTCTACGCCCCCACCCACCCCCCAAAAAATCTATTCCGTTAATGGTGAAGCTTCATAAAGTGGAGGGAGGTTAGAGTGCAGAACTCCCGGAAGTTTAAATTCCAAGGTCGTGACCTGTTTTCAGACTTCAGAGTCAAGCATTGATGTAGATAACTAATCGCTTTATTGAAAAGAGACAGCTTGGTTGGAAAATAAAAACATTATCGTTACCCAACAAACCATAACAACTTTGAACGATTCCTGTGTTGTACATCATACTCACCCCACACTTGCATGGTTCTAATAAACACATCTGTTTGTAATATACGTTACCATCTACTATTTCCCCCGGTACCCCCTAACCCAGGTTCCATTGGTCTAAATGTGTCGATATTTTAGAGCCCATGTTAGTGAACAATTTTTCGATTCGTAGACCCAAAGGTCCCGTATGTCCCTCCCCTACACTTTTTAGAGTCACTCGTAACAACCTCTCACATTACCCGTACTCCCCACTAGAGTTACGCCGTAAGGTCGCCTTACCTCTCAGAATCCCTACGCGGTGGTCGAGTGGTGGTAGCGCGCTCGACTGTCGTACCGATGGTCACGAGTTCGAATCCACGCGAAGGCGAGGATTTGTTTCCGGGGCCTGAGGAGTCCCCGAGTCACCCAGCTCTGAATGGGTACCTAACTAGTCAATAGTTAGGCGGCTGGAACCCCTATAGCCGTGGCCTGTGACCGCTGCATCACTTGCCAACAGATCATCTCTCATGGTCTGTGGACGCAATTATCTTCTGCATAGAAAGAGCGTCTGTATAAGATAAGAAGCTTTTCTCTCTCTTTCGTTCTCTTACCCTTACACCGTCTCCTCTATTCCCCACCCTCTCCCAATTACATCTTCTCCCCATTACCCATTCTCCCCATTAGCATTTATAAAGAAAGAAATGCCAGTTACCACTGAAATAATCGAACGCGATCCCAATTTTGTTTGCTTGTCGTATGGATGATTCCAAAAATAGTGTTTACGATAAGATTTCCTGCATGGTTTGTCGTTCTTGTGTCAGACCGCCGAGACCACCACTCAAAATAAATATCTCACGTTGAACTTGAGATTTATTGCCAAAAGCCGTGTAAATAATTTTAAGACATTCACATTTAGAGCCACGTAGACGTAAACTATATGAATATGATATTCTATATGAGTTGTTATTGGGTAAGTCTCTTTAGTTCCACGGTAGTAAAAACAAATATTTGCCAGTAAATACTTCCAGGCCAGGATTACTGATTTTTAAGTAATAATAATAATGATGAAAAACGTTTTTAAGGTGTCTTCTGTTTATCTCAATCTTAATAAACAATACCAATTTAACTAAGTCTACAAAACAATTTAACCAATTGGTACTTATATTAAATATCAGCTATTTATCTTATTATGGGAGAAGCCAGGGGTGAAACGAGAAGCCCTATTAGAAACTTGTGAGAACATAATGATAATGTGCCGGTGTTCTGCAATACTCGGTGAAGCCTTGAACTGTGACGCGTGGCCTAAGGACCGAGTTTTTTTTAACCCTAAATTACACAATGCGACCGTTTGGTTACAAAGCGAAATAATTATTATTTCACTACTAATTTCTTAGTTTTAAATTTTTTAAAGTGATTCCCCCTTTATTTTAACATGTTTTGAACTTTTATCCCGGAGAACTCTTCTCTTAGATCGTTTTGTATTTTTGTAAGAACGACTTTTAGAAGATCACAGTGGGCTAAATTACTATCTACTGAATCTAGTAAGTACAAGTGATTATTTTTGTATCAAATAATGAAAATTTCTGTTCTAAAAAAATATAAATGATAAAACTAATGTTTATACAGTAATAATGTAAGCTTAAATTTGACATTTGTCATCATCGTTTGATAATATATGAAAAAAATGGTATGTTACCATATGGTAACAGTGCGTCTATGTGGTTGATTTTTTCCCTGTAGCTATTCTTGTTGGAATATGACAACTTACTAAAGAATAAATCTTTATAAGCGCTACAATTGTTTTATTCATAAAATATTTTAAAATATCTAATATTTATAATGTTATCCTATTATACTTTTATAAAATTATCAAATTTATGATCTGTAAAAAAATTAAAAAGTCTTTTTATAAATAGCATTATTAGAAGTATTTGATGATTATCAATAATATACAATACATTTTTATGTATATATATTTTTTTTTTTGTTGGTTACATTTGATAATGTTGGTTTTTTCTTCTGTAGAATTCAAATATCAATGTCATTGATCCATCATGGTTTATGGAAGAATAAAGATGTACATATGATATTCGGGCCGTTCGTTATGACTCTGATGATAATGAGCTATCGTAGAAAGATGACGATAACGTAGATGAAACTTTTACAGTTAAGTTATTTATTTCAATTTACCTACTTTTAAAAAATACATTGTAATATATATTTTCTCTTATACTAACTTATACCTTTTGAAAAACAATTAAATATCATTCATTTAAATTTTAAAATAAACACTGACAAATAATATTTCAATGTGTTCTTTTCAGACCCTACAAAACCAGTCTTTGAGAGTAAAATGATTGAAACAGATGGTAATTCTTGATGTACTTCAGTCCAACCACAGCTAAAAGTATCAAATAAAAATTTACTTTTGCACCAAAGAGATGCAAAAGACATTTTTCCCCGAGAGTCTGTTTTCTCTGGATATGTCGCTGTTGCAAAAGAGCCTTAGAACCAAACAGGAAAATTATTGCTCAACAAATAATGGATAGTTTAGTAACACAATCAAACATAGATATTTATATTATATATATATATCTGCTATTGAACCAGGATGCAATGAACTGGAGCAGTTTACTAAAGTTTATTTATAAAGAACATCATTGTTCAAAAGCCAATGCTACTGGGGAACTGATAACCGTTACGACAAGGTTGCTATAGATGTATATATAGATCAAACAAATATAACCCCAAAATTTAAAAAAAATGTGTGAGTTGTTCTGCTACAACAGTGATTAATAACTTGAATTATACTGCTGCAACATTCTTTCATGTAAATTAGAATCGGTTATAAGAGCTTCTGGAAAACATTGTGCGCCATTTCCTTAGCTTTGTTACAAGTCAGGAATAAACAACTCGCAATGATTTTTATTCAAGTGGATATGAATATGACACTAGTTCAGCCATGGCTGATCTATGGGGATGCCTGTAGTAATCTAAATGTGACAAAAATATATTTGCTCTACTTGATATCAAGACCCAGATTGCTATATGCCCCATGAAAAAGTTAAAGTAAGGTTTAGAAAATGTGGTCATCCCTAATTGGTTATAGAGCCAAAGAAATGAGAGGTCCTACTGCAGCTGTTCCACCCATACCAGTTAGACCTGACTGTTTCGCGTTTTCCTGATCCAATTTGCACAAAAAAAAGTTTAACGGGAACAAGTTACGAAGGATTTCTTTAGAAATAAGGTGCATAAAAAATTCAAATATAATATTCACCATTGCATGAAACAAACTTCAAACAGTTTCACCAGCCTCAAACATGCTTTTTTTATGTACATGTATAAATGTTTATTGGCCTTTATGTAGGAATTTTTATTTTCAAAAAATAAGAGATTTTTTATTTTATTTATTTATTTATTTATTTTTTCCTAAAATAACTATTTTTATCATCCTAATTATCATTTTCAGCATTATATTTAACATATAAGGATGTATTTGTAATAAAGTTAATATTTACACTTGTTTGTGTTCAGGATTAAATCATCATCTATCAAAATTATTATTGTTGTCATGTTCTATTTTATTCTGTTTTTATTCATTTTTTTTACCATATAGACGCATTGTGACCATATGGTAACATACCATCAAAATCAAAATTTGATAAAAATACTATATTTTTCTTCCATATAATGTTTATATATGTCCAATACACATATAATATCCAGTCAAATATTTTTTTCCTGTGAAAACCTAAAAGAGCGTAATAGAGGGTTAAAGGACCTGGTTGGTTGACGTTGTTTCCAGTCTAGTGCACGCCGAGTTTTGCTACTAGAGGGTAGCGGGTCGTTTTGTTTACAACTGCCGTGTATGAGCTGACACAGTTTCTACAAGGCCAGCACCCCCCCCCCCTTCCTTGTGTTTCTTGGTTTGGACAGCGCTATCTCCTAGGCTTAGCTCGAGTGGCCGCTCAGTATTGGATTGGCTCTAGTCCAGATAGTGTTCACCTGATCCGTCTGTAACGGTCTGTTTGACGGAGGTGAGATTATTTCTATGAGGAAACTCTAAATTGAAGTTTTCTTGGAGCAGCTAAGGGGGATAATTTCAAGATTTTCGGCAAGCCATAGAAACATGTATTTTTCTTGTGTCAACAAGTAGGTCAGTAGGGAGCTTTCGATTTCCTTGAGTTCATGAATGACTTAATGCCTCGATAGCGGTTTCATTTGTATCATGTCTGGACAACCGCACGATCAAGAACAACAACTCGACCACCACGATGGCCAGGCAACTGGGCCAGATGATGAGAAAACTGGAACATCCTACGATTCACAAACCCAACCTGACCCCTCGGCCACCTCACGGGACAGGACGGACTCGGTCAGCGACCCGGCCAGCGCTACATCGAACAGGCGTAGACGACTGAGCGGGTGGATGCCTAGGAGTAAAGACATGCAGGAGTCGACTACGAAATCGGGATACGGTTGGACTATCAGGAAATGCAGTATTTGTGGTTCCAAGTGTAAGTACGGCATTACTTCTTACAATCATGGAATGAGTAGATAGGATAGCGCAACTACTCACCTACGATGTAGTACGGCATCTCATACATAGACCCTGACTGTTTGTTAGATATTAAATGGGATAGTCCACTACTCACGATGTAGTACGGCATCTCATCCATAGACATGGGGTGATTGTTACATGCGATAACCCACTGCTCACCACCGATAATTACTAGCACTGCCGAACATTTTAGTTAAACTAGTCAATTAATTTAAAATGCAAGTCTTTTTTAGCTGGGATTTGAAGGTATTTTAAGGTTTGTTTAATCTTCTTTGAAAATAACAAATTTGTCTCTAATATGGGGCTATACAGTACGAACTATACAATAGAAATATTTACATCAGCATTGCCTTCCGTCTTTAACTGTTCAGGTTGATTTGGGACCAATGCCCAAGTCAGCAGCAGTTGGAGCTCCTGTAACATATAACATAACGAGCTGTTTTTTTAAAATAATGTTTCAGTCTGTAACGGGTAGCGCCCCCTCTCACCCCCTCCCACGTCAGTTAAATTGTTCAAATAGTTGTGTGTTCCTGTAATAATATTCTCCCATGCCAGAAGTCATTAACCGGCTTCCTGAGGACAGGTCATTGATAGCTGTAGTCAGTATTTGGCTCACTGAAATCATTGTGTATGTGTGCGCGCTGCACTTTCATTCTTGGTCTTCACTGTTGTCATTGTGTTCACTTCAAAATATCATTGTTTGAACTTCACTGAAGTCATTGTTTGCCTTTATATTTTACTGGATTCATTTTTAAAGCCTTTTTATGTACTCAGTAACTTCAGTAACCCTCAACTTACTATATTTATTTATTTATATTTGGTTTGATCCAAGCAAATATCTTAATTCTTAGTTATATGAGAGTAACTAACTTTCACCAATACTATTATACATTTAAACACTCATGCGTTTGTGTGACAGGACAAGGAAATTTTCACACACAAAATTCCAAAGTAATGGCTATAATTAATATTAGTTTTTATTCATCATTTTAAAAAAATTTATTTATATGCTTAATAGATGAATGTCTACAACAAAAAATCATTTTCTCACTTGAAATCTCATTTGTGCATCAGATCAAAATTCCTTTGTAAAATCAAAAATTCATCGGATATATACCATTGAGGTAGTTCACATTGAATTGATTTAAAAGTCCAGCTTTCCCACTTCTCATGTCTATAAAGATAATTTAAATTTTAAAAAAGCATTTAAAAAATTTTTTTAATAGATTCACCAAAAATTTCTTCAAAATTAATTTTTCTCAATTATAGTTAATGGAGAAAAAAATCTTTCTATTATAATTCTTTTAAAATTACATTATTTGCTAAACTTTCTCACGTTTTTCCTCTAGGATAGTTTTTTTTTTAAAAACTAAAATGTATTCATTGTTTGCTTAAGGCATAAAAAGCAATTTTCCCATCCATGCTTTTATTATTTCTGCTTGACATGATGAATGTTGCCTGTCCATGTTTATAGCAGCACTGTAAAAACTTCATATTGCTCAGCATGATGTTGTCATTAATTGTGTTAGTTTTATGCCAGAATAAATAAACCATTAGCCAATCATTTAAAATATTAGTCATTCTTTAAATGGCTTGATCTCAAACCCATGTTCTGTGCTCTGCCTCTCAAGCCAGTGACCTCACTTACTAACCCTGACACAGGTCCTGTGTGCTTGGATTATTGGATTATTAATTATGTTCAGATTTCATCTGTCACAAAAAAAACTATATTAAAAGAAACTAAGAGGCTGCTATAAAGTAGAGTATTGAAAAGGTCAAAATTCAGCAAGTAGGTAGAAGCAAGAATTGATCTCTCTGAATAGTTGAGATTTGAGATTTCTCAGAATTTAAATGCACCATGATCTCCTCCCCATCCTTGCTGGTCATGACACTTGATGTTTATCTATTGTTCACATTTCATATCTACCATACTTTCATTTATATCTACACATTTCATTTCTTCAAATAATTTCAATTCTTGAACCTCATCCCTTCAAATCATTTTAAAGGTCACATCTCATCTCTTTAGATTCATTCAAATGTCAAAACTCATTTCTTAATTAAGCCATTTTAATGGTTGAATGTTCTCTTTAGCAAGTAGTAAGTAGCTTTGTCATCTAAGTGTTCAGATCTCATTTCTTGGCAGACTGTAATTTGTAGATAATTTGAATGGATCTTAATGGCTAAATGTTTCTAAAGTAAAGAGTAGGGTCTTTTTGTCTTTCTTAACAAATGTTATTTTACTTAGTATTCAAAACTGCTTTAGATTCCTTAACAAAATTTGTTTACACTATTTTACATTTTACGAGTAAAACGTTCAAGGGTTTAATGCCTTTATTTCAGACAATAACAATATCCCAAATATCCAATAGACACATTCATTAGCTAATAACTACTTTACTAATGTGATCAGTTTTCATATCTTTAAAAAAATTATCTACACGAGTTGTTAATGTTAAATTATTGAAATATTTCAATTATAAGTTTAACTTAGCATTTTTTGGTTAACACTCCTGATATTTCTCATGGATTGATAGATGTACATCTGAAAAAACTTGACTATTACAAATGTTAGACATGAATTTAGCTAATACTCATTATTTAATATTTTTCTTTATCATTGAACACTAGGATTTTAATTAATTGTGATTATATTACCACATGTTAAAATATGATATGTACCCAAGCATCTTGGTCAATGTAACTACAGAAAGAGTTCTCTTTAGAGGTGCCTGGAACTATACCTGGGCCTGTAAATAGTTAAAATGTTCAATGTAGGCCTCAGTCTTTATCTCAGTTTGCTTGATCAATTTTCAGCATCATGTCCACATGTATTGCGGGCTCCAACAGTCATTGCCATGGTGGGGCTCCCTGCCAGAGGCAAAACCTACATATCCAAGAAACTGACCAGGTACCTCAACTGGATTGGAGTGACCACAAAAGGTGAGCCAAGGTTAAGTTTGGAGATTAAGACATCCTAAAATACTTTTGACTAATTCATGTCTGATGAGATAATAAAACTAAAAGTTATTTTTAAAAATATTTAATACTTTTAAGAAGAATAAGAAGGTGTAAATGTTATGACTGTTGTACTATTGCATTTAATAGGTTTCACATAACATTTATCTATTGATAATTTTTAAAAAAAATTATTTCTTTATTTGTTAGTATTTAATGTAGGTGAATATAGAAGAGCCAAGACTGACAAATATCGCAACCATGAGTTTTTTAAGCCTGAAAACAAAGAAGCTCAAGAACTGCGGAGGTAACTGATAAGTTAGTTAATTTCTTTAGTAAGGGTGTGAACCAATCAATAGGAACTATTTATAGTATGTCCTTGATACTTGATAGCACCAGTTATCTCTGTCATTAGCAGAGAACTGCTCTACCAAGCATTGTGAAATCTTCAATTTAATTGTATTATTCAACCCTAGAACTTTCAATAGCAATTTTCTACAGCATCAAGTTATTCACATAATTCTGATTCCCTGTCCAAAATTATAAAAATTCTCTTACTCAATTGAGTTAAGACACCCTAAAACGCTTAATTAATTTTCCTTAGAGTACATTGGAAATGCTATCTTATTGTATGAAAAGTAAAAGTAAATCTTTTAATTTTATAATTGTTGGTATTCACCTTGAAATAGAACCTA
Source organism: Radix auricularia (assembly GCA_002072015.1). Lineage (NCBI taxonomy): Eukaryota > Metazoa > Mollusca > Gastropoda > Lymnaeidae > Radix > Radix auricularia. The sequence continues at coordinate 209,709 of MUZC01000016.1, forward strand.
TTTCATTTAAATTACATAATGTTCCATTAATTGTTCAAATTTTGTGAAATTATTATATATTTTATTTTGGTTGGGGGGGGGGGGGGTAAATTAATATTCCAGAACAGGCACTGTTGAAAATGTCTCAAGGGTACTTGCATGGGATCCAATATTTGGATTTTCACCCTTACTCTAACAAACTAGTCTGTACCTAAGCATAGGATTAAAGTTATCAAGTACAGCGCTTTATCTTAAGTCAGCCTCGTCAAGAGAGCAATAATAGCACATATAATTTGAAATAACTGGTTTTCATTTTATATGTTTGAAATAATTAATTGTTGATTTTGCAATATGAAGTGCTATTCTTATTCGGTATCACATAATAGCAGTTAAAAATATGAGAGATCACCCAATAATAAAAACACACAAATGCAAGTCAATACACAGATAAAAGCAGTGATAAGGGCTCCATGTGCCTTGCTTCCCAAAACACAAGTGTTATAACTTATTTAACCTTTTACCGTCAAGAAATTCACACAGATATTGTGGGTTAATCATGATTATTCACAGGTAAATGAAATAAAAGTCCATGAATAAATAATGCAAATTAGATTGACATTGACTCTTTGTATAATAGTGGAAATTATTATTTCAATTACAAATATAGTTAAAGTCAATTATTTACAATAAGAATATATAGGCTTTTATGTGTAAACTTAAAATATATTAATTTTATAATAACTTTCTTTTCAAAGTATTTTCCATTCTTGAAAAGAAAGGGCTCCGTCTTTTTGGCACAGGTATGCCAAAATACATGTAGTGTTGTTTCCAAAGGGTAACATTTTTATTAGGCCATTAACACATTTGTGTGGTCTTGTCCTCTATTCATGGGTCAAGGTGAACTTAGCACTTTTCCAAGAGTTGTCTCACCATAACACACGGTTTTGTTAACTTTGGGGATTCCCAGCAACAGACTTATGGAGAAGAGCATTTGACCTGAATGATACATATGTGATAACTTTCCAGTTCTTCAATGAGCATTACATTTCAAAGACTCTAAATAAATATAAAAATTGATATTTCCAATGGTTTTAGAAATAATATTTTCATCTTTGATAATTTAGGTTAAGGTAATAATCAGAAAAAAATGTGTGTATAACTAAAGCTCTATCTTTTAATTTTTTTTAAAAAAAAAAAGCAAAAATACTTATATACTTTCATTTCTATCATGTTTTAATTTCATGGGACTTTTCTACATAATTTTCACTGGAGGTGCAGGCCTCATTTCCCTTGAAGAGATGATGTATTATACAGAAGGAAAAAAAAACGTACTTAAAATATTTTGAATTGTCAGTATGGCTAATAGTGGACAAAGGGAAACCTCCTTGGCCTGTGGAAGACATCTCTCGTCTGACTATTAACTAAGTTTTAGGCTCAAACAGGTCATAATTAACAAGTAATGGTGTTTGTTAGCGTTGATATTTATATTGGGAAAATAACTAGTAAAAGAAAATTAGATGCACCCAAAAGTAAAATAGTAATATAAATCTGATTAAACTTGCTGTAATACATGCAAGCCACATTGGTTCAGTCTTTTAGTATTGCTATCATTCCCTCAACAGCCAAGTGGCCATGCTTGCTATGGAAGATGCAGCAAAATATCTGGAAGAAGGGGGAGGTGAAGTAGCTGTAAGTAGTATTTGAACTTCAAGAAAAGGTCTAGGTCATATTGGTGAGATTTTCTCAGAAACTGTTGTATTGACAATGATTCTGTTAATAGTTGGTTTCCCCATTGATTTTGATTTTGTTCTCTTATTTTGGAAGTAATCATTTTTAACATTTTAGTTGGGTTTCTTTCAAGAAATAAATCACAAGTTAATTGTTTTTTACATCCCTCAAAGGTCCTCTTAAAAGGGACTAAAAAATTATTTTTTTTTCATGCTAATAGACTTCTATTAATTTTTAAAACGTTAGCTACTATGCTGCTTCCAACACTGCAGTTTGGTTAATTTTTACATCTTTAAGTTTTGTTTTAATGCAGCTTTAAAATTTGTGACTTTAAAAAAATTAAATATGTTATTATAGTACAGATTTAATTAATAATTGTAAGTTGTGATTGAAAATTAGAATTAGATTACTGATTAGTTGTAATATTTCCTCAGGTGGTTGATGCCACAAATACTACAAGAGACAGACGAGCCATCCTTGTCAAAATGTTCACAGTTGACAGAAATTTCAAACTATTTTTTGTTGAGTCTATATGTGATGAGCCAGCAATTATAGAAGCCAATATTTTGGTATGTTTTTTAAAAGTCAGAATTATAACATAAATGATATTAAAATCTAATTAAAGAATTCATTAGTGATTTTAACACCAAACTAGTAAATTTATCCCTAAATCCATTTAATTTTTTTGTTTTTAATCTTTAAATACACTGAAGTCTTAAAATTCTTTTGTAATAAATGAATCATATTTTATTTTGTAGGAAAATATTCATCACAGGTCATTTCTTGGTAAAATTATAAGATTAATTAATTCTGGAACCAGGCCTGATTTTTAAACTTGAAGGTGACGAGGATATCCCAGTCACCTTCAACTCTAGAATCATTTTAGTTCTTTTTAAAGCATGTTTTACTACTTACAAATCCAACCCGTTAAATTTTTTTCATTTAGCATTTACTTACTTTTTACAAGACCTTCTGGCCTGTTTGCCTTTTCATTGCACTCAAGTTATCTTCATTAAAAATGTCTGCTTGGATGGGGAAAGTTGGTGGGAACAATATCTTCTTTGAATTATTGTTTGTTTATTTTTGGCCTAGAAAGAGTTGCATTGACTTGGACTCTCTGCACACTACACAAAGAAAGTCTGAGCAAAATATTTATTTTTAAAAATTATTTAAATAAAAATATTTTTAACTCCAGTCTTCATTATTTTATACTTCTGTAGTTTTTATTTGCATAATGCTTTTTAACAAGTAATTTTAAATTATTTTGTATTTTTATTTAAGAGCATTCTTGATAGAAAGTTGCTTTTTAACATTTAACATTTTATTTCTATCTTGATTATTTGCCACAACATTTAAATTTTTTAATGATTTTAAAAAGAATATCACGGAGTAAATTCTGAAATTTTGAAACTTGGATTGTCAAGATTTACTTTTGTTTACAGGAAGTAAAAGTGTGTAGCCCCGACTATGAAGGGATGGACAAAAACACAGCATTAGAAGATTTCCTGAAGAGAATAGAGCATTACAAGACAGAATATGAAGCTCTGGATTACAATCATGATAAAGATATATCATTTATACAAATCTTTAACCAGGGCGAGAGGTTTATAGTCAACAAATTAGCGGGTAAACCAAACCTTTTAAAAGTGCTGAGGATATTTTGTCTACTAGATAAACATTTTTTGAAAATCAGTATTTCATAAATTCAAAAGATTAACTTTATTTACTTCTAAAATATATACATTGCTTTCAGTAGTTTTATTTTATTTTTTTAAATAATTTTTTTCTTCAAAAGAATCTTATAACATAAATGAGTAAATTTAGATGTTATTTTTAAAAAGGTCCTGAATTTGTTAAACTTGTTGTCTATCAAGTTATTGTATCTACTTTAGAACTTTATATTTCTTTCTTTCATGTCCAGGTCATCTACAAAGTAGAGTTGTATACTACCTAATGAATATACATGTGCTTCCAAGAACTATTTATTTGACTAGAGTGAGTACTGATGATTGTTGTTTGTTAATGTTAAGTTTCAAGAGATGAAATCCTTGATTTCTTGATTTAGTGAAAAGTTTTTGTCTTGAAATAAGTTCATATAATTTGTTCAATCATCTCTTCCAGCATGGTGAAAGCAAGATGAATTTACAAGGAAGAATAGGAGGAAATAGTGAACTGAGCGAGCAAGGACACAGAGTAAGTAATCAAAATAATAGAGTAAGACGGAGAGTGCTTTTGATAGGTGGGAAGAATGAGTTTGTGAGAGTGCTTTTGATAGGTGGGAAGAATGAGTTTGTGCATTTCATTTCCACTTTCATATCAGAAGCTATCCTCTGGTTTGGTTACTTATACATAACTTTGATAATACCATACAGAATGGGACTGCATAAAGCTTTTCATTAAAAAACCAAATACACTAACTAATTGTGTAAGAATACAATAATTTTAAGCTTTATTTATGAACTAATAATAAAAACAGTAGACATTTTGGGTAATGCCTTCATCAGTACAATAACATGAAATAAGTACTTGCATAAATCGTAAAAGATATTATATGATAAAATTATATGATAAAAAAATGAATTGAGAATCAACACCTAGGTAATCAAAAGCATCCCATTAGCATATTCTTAACTAGATAATTTTAATGTATTTTTATTTTAAAAGCTTTTTATTATAAAGATTTATTTAACTCTTAAAGCCCCAGAAGGTTTTCAATAAACTTCCACCTCAGTCCTGTTTTAAGGATTTCCCATATTGCAATCATCTGGTTATGAAATTTTAAAAATTGTGTTAAATTGTATTCTTCATCTTTTTGGATAAAAATGGTTATTTTTTTAGTCTGTCTTGAGTTTAATACTATTTTTACCTGCAGCTTGGCACTATTATTTTTATAATAAAGTAAGACAAAGTCACATTTAAAAAAATGTTAAAACTACCAAACACTTCACAAATTGAGCGATAACAGTAGCGTGGGCAACAGCGCCATTGCCGGAAGTCGAAGACATCATCTTTCACGCATTAAAGAGTTTTCACCAAATGAAATTAAACTGAAAACCTTTTGTAATACATTTTTAAAAGAAAATTATTTCGATTAAAACCTTATTGATTCATACATACATACATAAAAATAGATTAAAATAATTTCTCATATATATTTTTTATGGCATATATTTTCATCCAAATTTTTTGTTGAAAACTCTTTTACCCTCAACAATTAACATGTAAAATAACATATTTTGGGCCAGTGGGGTTTTGAACGAATTATATAAATTTAAATATGGAACATTTCCAGAGAATGATCAAACTATTTGCAAACATAGTTCATAATTTTTAATATGATTTTTTTAAAATCATGATACTATATGTATTTGTCAAAGGAATAGCGATCATCAATTTTAAGTTCAGTACCTTTTATAATGCTCATGCTAGCTTCATATGTATAATTTTTTATCGGAAATGGTTTGTAAAGATTATTACACCCAATAATTTTAAGAAATTTTAAAAAAATGTTAAACAAGTTTTTCACTATAAATCCTTTATATATGAGACATAACTATAAGGATGTTCATTTAAATTCGCAGGACAAAACAATCTGAAAATGTAAAATTCTAGTTATGTCTCGTAAAATGTGTTTAATATAATGAATATATTTTTAAAAAGTACTGCCAATGTAATGCGCACCTTATTGCGCGACATGAAAGGTTGTTGAACGTAATACACACCACGATACTGTATCTCAAAAAATTAACATGATATAAAGAGATAAATAAAATAATTTTAAAATTCCATAATTCAATTACTGCCCATTCGCTAGCTTACGAGAAAGTGGGTTAAAAATCGATCTAAAGTTTTTTTGGCAAGGTCGCACAGCTCAGACACCACAAGTTAATATCAAGGATTTAAAAATGCATCAAAATGCACTGATTTTTTTTTCCTTTTATACTTTAAGTATGCAGAAGAACTAGCCAGGTTTGTGAAGAATGAAAACATCCCCAACTTGAAGGTGTGGACCAGTGAACTGAAGCGAACCATCCAAACAGCCCGTTATATTGATGCACCACAAGAGCACTGGAAGGCTCTCAATGAAATTGATGCTGTAGGTCTTGTTTTGATGTGGATGATTGTATCACCTTTCACCTGTTGTTTTCCTCACTCTTCATGTTATTCTTCTGTTATGATTTTCTATTTTCAATTGCTTATTGTAAAAAACACCTTAAGGCAGTGATCAGCCAGCCAACTTTTTTGCGCTTGGGGCAAGGGGGCTTTAAGCCTTGTTCATGTCTTGAATGTTAGGGGTGAGATTTTATTTATGGGAAGCACCACAAACCCCCTCATTGTATCAGTTTATTTGCTGTTCTACAGATCTGATGTTGGGAATCACTGACTTAAGATTTTGGTTGATTGTTCTTTTGTGTTATAATTAAATTCAACGTTTTTGTAAGTTATATAATTTTTTAATATATTGATTTTTGAAGATAAAAAAATTATACACATATATTTAATTAATTTGATAGACAATGTGATTTAAATATGAAATTGAATAATTAAACGTTTTAAGTAAAAATTTAATTGAGAAGTCAAAGATTTAAGAAGGAAAAACATCTCCACCTGCAAAATCCAACAGGAAATCTTTGATTGTTGCATTACAATTGTATGTAAAGTTATTAGTACATAAAACAAGTATAAAAACATCCAAACTAAATGGGCTTTCTGTTATTTTATTAAAAAATTAATATAATTTATAGAAGCAAATTAGTTCTAAGAATAAGATAATCCATTCTGTACTCCTAGTTACACTGCATGATTGTTGTCTGCTGTTTTTCATTAATTGGCACATGTGAATATATTTTTGCATTTGTGATTATTGTTCTTTTCATTGTGTCTGTGAGGGTTCCTTTTGTTGATAAAAGCTATACCTTTCAGGGTATATGTGAAGGCATGACATATGAGGAAATCCAGGAGCAGTACCCCCAGGACTTTGCTGACAGAGACCAGGACAAGTATCACTACAGATACCCCAGTGGGGAGGTACTGCATTTAACTTTAAACAAACTTCTGTCTATCCTGGCTCATGATCTTTTTTCTTAGCCAGCAAATACCCCAATACTAAGGTAGAGGAAATGTCCTTATAAAGCTAATTTCCCCTGTCTGGCTGTTTCTCCAACTATAGATAGCCTAGTCCTTTTATGAACATAACATTACAGTATATTATTGAGGAGGAGGGCCCTAATTAAACTTCTGCCTGTCTCACCTTTCCTTACACTGTAGATGTTGCCTTGGCCTTTAGTGTTTCACTCTTGTACCTCTATAGCTTGAGAGAACTGTTGTTTTCTTTCTATCGGTGAAAGAAAATAAAAACTATTTTTTCTAAAGTAAATGCATCATGTCTAGGGCCAAAATAATGGCAAGAAAACATGTAATTTATGTATTTTTCATTAATTTTTCTGACTTTATTAATTAAATAACATTTTTAACAATTTAGGGTTTCATGCAAAAACTTTATTTTGTTTAAAGTTTTCTTTTATATTTTTGTATAGTAAACACTTTTTAAAAAAAAAAATTTTTGTGTAATGTTAAATTGTCAGGTTGATTGTTAACTCATTTATGAAATGTTTTCTTTTTTTAAAATGAGCATTTCCTTTTGATATTTACTCTATAACCTTAAAAATTTCATTGACTCTAATAATCTATACTTATTAATATACCTACTAAGAGCGAAAACTTGAAAAAAAGAGTTCTGTCTGCCTTTATTAGATAACTAGTCAACATTATTGCCTGTGTAATAATTTAGAAGAGTTGCTAAAAATAGATTAAAATAAATTATTCTCATTATTTATCCTTATTGGTAAATTTTAAAAATAAGACTGCTGTAATGACCCAGATAAAACATGCGTTATCTGTTCCAAAACATTGCATGTATTTTGACTGCAAAACCACCTACATGGTGTGCACTTCTTTGTTTTGAATTTTATTTTTATTATTAATGTTATATATATTCTGTGTACCAAATATTTTCTTTTGTGTGTATTCGGTTCAAAAAGGTGAGAAGTAGTGAATGAGAGTGCATCATGTTGACCAGTCAGGGAAAACATCCACTTTGAAATTAGGTTATAAGATTGTTTAAATCTATATTAATAATAAAATATTATTGATCTATCTTTCAGTCTTATCAAGATTTAGTTGCAAGACTGGAACCAGTCATTCTTGTAAGCATTGTTTAAAATATGTCATTGGTGAATGATTGTAGATGAATTTACCCACCCTTTTCTTCTAGTTTAAATTAGGCTAGTGAATTAATGGAATTATCTTAAACTATAATTCTAGCACATTGAAAAATATTGCTTTTTCATTTTTGTTTTTAATTTTTACATTAATGAACGTTAACCAACTCTTGACTTTCTTGTAAGTTGTTTTTCATAAGATATATAAATAATTATCAAAACATCCACTTTAAAAAATTGACCAGAGATATTGTTCTGTAATTATTTTTTTTTTGGGGTACTTTTTACAAGCTAATCCTTGTGAAAGACAATTTAGTGTCATAACAATATAAGAAATACAATTTTAAAAATTTTTTCTTCCAGGAACTGGAACGTCAGGAGAATGTAATGGTTATATGTCACCAGGCTGTCCTACGTTGTTTGTTGGCCTACTTTCAAGACAAGAGTGCAGGTAAGTGAGCTATATTTTTTAACCTTGGTTTGATGCTTGATTTCATCCCACACACATCACAATTAATAAAAGAAAGCCCATAATTGCCTTGGCTTCCTCGTGGGAATTTTACAAGTTTTAATAAATATGTATTTCTTCCAAATTGTAAGTATTATTTTTAGTTATTTTATTTGTTAATAAATAAATCACAAAGAATTTAAAGCATAGTAAGTTTTAAACAAATGAATTGAAAAAAAGAAAAACTGCAAGGTTCTATTTAATATTTTGATCATTAAGTCGAACAAGAAGTTTTTGGCATTTCATGGCTTCTTCGTTTTTATTGCACAGTTTAAATTAAGCTTTGTTCACTGAAAGCATGGATGTCTCGCTCTACATTCCAAGCAGCTGCATTTATTCTATCCTACCTGCACTTTGACTTTTGATACTTATGAAATTTTATCACTTATAAAAATGGTTCAAGAAGGTTGTTTTGTTTTTTTTTAAATTTTTATTTTTGGTAATTGTGTGCAGCTATGATGTTCTTGTAGTTTTTAATTAGTTGTGTGTGTGTGGAAGATAAAATATTTAAACAACCAACAATTTAAATTTGAAACGCTTGGTTTAAAATATTACAATATTAAAAAATGTCTAACCAACATTATTTTAAGTTATTGCAACCAGTTTAGTACATTAATAAATTAAGTAGTGGAATTACACTTATTATTATTTCAAATACTACTATTTTATGCTTTGTAGGGATAATTAAAAAATGAATTACAAAAAAAAAAATATCTAAATTTCGAAACCAATAATTTTGTGTTTGTCTAATAAGCAGTTAAAATGAAAGCAAGTAATTGAGCAGTGAAGTCTTGATATTCATTGTTTAAAAAAATCATAAATATTCTTTCATTACATTAACATATGGGGAAAATATTGAAATTTTCATCGTGTTTATAATTTTTCTTCTTCAGCATTGTTTTTTTTTTTAATCATTGAATCCTCGTTGTCTAATCAAGAGAATGTGTATATGCACTGTACTAATAACATTCACAGACTTGTAATAAATTATTTTTAGTTCATAATACAATAATTAACTTAATTCAATACTAAATATTTAATTGTGCTGTTTAATCTTTTTTTTAAAATAAAAAATCCCTAATTTATTTAAAGTGGTAATGACAATTTATTATCTATTTTGATGTTTTAAAAGTCATGGAAGAAAACTGAAAGCATTCAAATCCAGGATGGTCAGTAATTTAAAATAAAAATAAGTTGTCATTCTTGTCAAAGAAAAATCGACAATACAAGAAATATTTCTGAGGGAATAAATTGTTTTATTTTGACACAAATAAATTTATTAACTACAGGCTTTAATAAAAGTTCCTTTTTGCATGTATAATAAAATATCCTTAATATATATGCAAGCAAATGGAATAATTAATTTCAATTTTAAAAAATTGAGGTTTTCTTTTGCTAGGTCTAAATAAGGTTTAAGCTCATTATTGAGTTATTTTGTTGTTTTGGCCATTAGTTGCAATCTTTTTTCTCCTAAATATCGCCTAAATGTAAAGATATTTAAGTTGGTTAAGTTTTAAAGTAAGAAATGTTATGTTATTGAAAAGACATAAATGAATGCAAATAACATCTTTGTAGTGATTTTAATTAACATTTTTTAATTTATATTTTGTTTGGTCTTTTTTTCCTTCAAAGTATAACTCAAACTTTAATAAGTTGATATAACATTAAGTTTTATTCTGTCCAGTAATTCAATTATAATTAAATTTCACTAAAAAAAACTTGATCATTGGCCCTAACAAAATTAAGGTGTGCTTAAATAAACTGAAACTGGACATGTTCTACAAATTGTGTGCCTGTCTCCCTGAGCAGTGTTTGTAGAAGCCCTGCTGTAGCTCCCAAGAAGTTGTTTTTTTTTTTTAAAGAAGCCCTGCTGTAGTTATTTCAGTAACTTGCATAATTATCTGGTGCTAGAAGTTAGTGTAATTTTATTTAAACTTTTTCAACACCCACAGTTTTCTGTGTTTTTTTTTAAATTTCTTTTGTTGTAATTTTATAAAATATTGAAAAGAATGCTAAGGATAGTTTTTAAGCCATAACTGCACCAATTTGTCATAGTCCAAACTTGTGTAGTAGTTAGTTGTGTGCTAGAAAACTATGGGTTATTTTATTTTTAAAACATTTTTTTGTTTAGCACTGATTTTTAATAGTTTTTAAAATGTTCCTCTACAGCCTAAATTTGAGAATGTCATTAATATAGTCAGGCAACTTTTAATGTGTAATGTGGTGTGTGCTTAGCTCATTAAAGAAAAATAAAATATAAGCATGTAGTCATGATTTGATGTTGGAAACAGCATTATAATTATTTATAAGTTTTATGATTTAAGATCTTTTTAGCATAATCTCATCTACACTGTTACCAAAGATGATCATTTTATTTTCTGCCTAAAATTAACTAGAGTAAAAGAATTGGGACAAGCTAAAGGACATGCCATGTTTCTGTTATTGTGTTATTATTTATAGACAAAAGCCCCCATGTGGATTTCCCTAGTGAGACGGTTGTACGGCTACGAATCTCGGGTAATGGGTGCGTGCAGGAACAAATTCCACTGCTCAGGTGGGACATCTATCTGTCTTTTATTCCATCTTCGTCACTCTTTGTGTACGTCAGTTTTGTTGTTATGTTTACATTCAGTGTCAATAGTGTCAGATCACTCTAAGAAACATTAATTAATTAGGGTAACCAAACTAAAACCTTTTCCTTACTTAACATTGATTAGATACTAAATTAATTTTTAAAAGGATTAATCTACTTATAAAAATGTAATAATTCTAACCTGATAAATGTGCACCTGATCAAATAAGCAGTGAGCAATCTCTGACCTTAAAGCTGGAGGATGTACCGGTATTCTGTAAACTAGAAGTCCTTCATTGACTGATGTTTATCCCATGATGTGATGCAATCAACCAATGGGTATCTCTCTCATATATTTCCTTGTTATCTACTGAAGTCTTCTGTTGTTAGCTGTGTGATTTTCATTGTCTCTTGACAGAACAACTTGCTGTAGGCTAAAGGCTAGAAGCTGTGGGTTAAAAGGTGTATTTGTTTGACTTTTTAGTACAGTTTATCTTTTTGGTTTCATAAGTTTTCCTGTCACCTCTAATTTGCCTCCCCGCCCTTTTTTCAACATACTTTGGATCCAGAATGATCCATACATTGATTATCGATGCTCAAGATATAAAAAAAGAAGAAATACAAATTTTAATATGATCCTGTTTGAAAATCGCGATATGACACACTCAAATTGAATCTACATTATTATGTAACACCTGAGAATTAAATTCATAACAACTACTTGTAATTATTACACCATGTAATTTAAATGTGACAGCTTTCCCCCTTAACTATAAACCCCCACCTTAATTCTATTACAAGCAAAATTATTAAGTCCCTTCCCTGTAGCAAAACGTTCCAATGATGGAAGTCACCTGTTTTAAGTTACTACTGAAGTATACACATCTTACAGTCATTTATACATAGCAAGCCTATGAGTGTTCCACTTCTTACATGCCCAAAGTAATGACATGTAAAATAAAAAAACAGGGTTGGGGTCTTATTAGCATTGGCCATCAGTAAAATTCATTGTGAATATTTTGTATGTGTGGAAAAGGAACTGAACCTATAGTATATTATCTGTCATCGGATTTTAACTTACATGAAACCTTCTCACTGCACAGAGGGTCAGATCACCCCCATTTCGCTCGTGCCATGTTAAGTTTTTCTCCTTGCCAACTATGTCCACCATATTTATCTCACCCTATTTTACATCAAAGATGATCAAATTAAAGAAGATCATGTCAAGTGTGCATAAGTAATAAGTGTGGTGGGGAGGGGGTGTGAGTGGGCATCCACCTTAGATGTCATTCTTTACCCTAAGTAAAATTTGATTATCTGACAGCTACATAATGTCATTTAATGAGGGGAGCATTCTTACACTAACCATAGCCACACCACTGACCCTTAAGTAATCATAGGTATGCTGGTTAAGGGCATTGATGTGATGAGTTGTTGATTTTATTTTATTTTTTTAAACAACGAATAAGAAGTAGATTAGATCCGATGAGTAACTGTATTCTTTCCATTAAAGTTGATGCCATCATGTGTTCTAAATTGCTTTTATTTTGCCCCACCTATCGCTTTCTATATCCTCCCAAAAATGCTTAGCTGAACTGAGGCTTTTTCACCTTGGCTTGTTCCTCATCCACATGTAAGATAAAGTTTACTTGTACTCTGACTGTATTTCCTATCTAGTAATTATACTCACTAATCTGTTTGTAGACCACAGAATCTTACCACAATTGAGCTCTTCTTTTTTTCCCCTCTACTATTCCCTATTTGAATTGATCATTGCTAGTGTAGTCTTTTTTTTAATAATTTATTTTAAACTAGTTTTTCTTATTATTATAGAACATATTTTGATGTTTCTGACAATAGTTTGGTTATTAGTCTTAAGTTGAATGAAATTAATCAAATTCATTTGAGGCAATTGTCATGTATAAAACAGTTTTTGGGGGTGAATACGGAAATAAAATCGAGCATATAGATTTTATAAATATCCTTAGTGGGGGAGAGGAATTTTTTTTACACTAATGTAATGAAGGCATCACCTATACATAACATTTGATTCCACATGCTAGAAATCATTCTGTTAATTTAATTGATGGAAGAATATTATGGATTTACTTGTGAGTTTTGTATGGCTATGTGAATCAGGTGGGTGTGTGGTAATAAGCAAGTTGAACTATATTTGTGTTAAAAAATAATTCAGATTTTTATACATTTTTTTCAAAAGTTAATAAATGGAAAAAAAATCTACTAGTGACAGAATGTTAAGTCTGAATGGAAGTGGGGCAGCTGATGATGTGGATTTTATCATTAAATGAAAAAGACGTAAACAAGGTAAGGGTTAGCCTGTTTTGTTGCGTCCGGTCAGGCTAACCCTTACCTTGTTTACGTCTTTTCCATTTAATTTTTTATAAGCCTGATTGCAGTCCTATCCCTCATTTTGTTTACTGGATTTTATCAGAGGTATTATTAGGACAGTTAATCAATGGGGCAAATCATCATTTGATCCATTTCATTATATCATTAATTTGCTGTGAATTGACCCTGCTCAAACCTAAGCATCATAATTGAGTGGAATTCATGTATAATATAATGCTGTGTCAACTAACTAAACAATAAATTTGTATAAATCAAATAAGATCCACCAGTAATTAGGTTATGAGTAACCTATTTATTGATCAGAAATAACTAGACCAATAACAACTCAAGATCAATACCTACTCTATTGATCAATAAAAGCTCTATAAAAATTATAATTCAAAAATATTAAGACCTAAACCTATAACAGCTCAAGATCAATATTATATACAAATAACTAGATAAGACCTAAAACTATAGCAACTCTAGTTCAATTACCACTAGATTATCCCACAAGCACAACAGTTCAGTTCAGGCTTTCTGTTTATCTCATTTGTAGACAAACTAATTAGATGTCTTGCTCTGGACACCAAGTTTGGATGCATGTATTGATCATGCTACTTGCGTAACTCTTCCCATAGCAGCTTGTATGATAGAGACTTGAGTCTTGTTTGAATAATTGTAGCCCTGCAAAAGCAGCTCATTGAGCTTGTTATTGGTGTGTTGTAGAGGCCAAGATGGGGGGAGGGGGGGGGGGTAAAATAATAATAGATCTAATCAGCATCATATAAACTGAAGAAAACTTGACCAAAAAATGTAAGATCTAAAACAAGGTATACAGCACTCTGCTTGTTACACATAATCTTGTCAAACAAACCATAAGACCAACTTGGTCCATCAAGTCTCAAGGGTGGTTTTTTTTTTCTCAATATATTTGTGACGGGATGATCTGATATTATAGTTTGTTGTCTCACTGGGCATACAAATCAAAATGTTTCTTTGACCAAGTTTAATGGGCAACCCAGTCAAAAACAAAAATTTGTCGTGTTAACAGGATTTTGAAGATACACGTTTAAATTATTCTTTTAATTTACTTTGCTGATAACATTAAGTTACAAAACTGCCTTTAGTTGGAATTATAAGTTGACTTTCTCACCAAGAAAACTGACTTTATTCCACACTTTAGAAATAATTTTTTATAGACTGAAATGAATATATAAAACCATAACAAACACTTGGTTTTGGGTTTAATTTAAATTGTTGTGTTTTCAAACTTAATGGAAAAGTTGGTACAATGCCACTTCACCTCTCCTAAAATCTTGATCAAGAATTTTGAGAAAATTGTTGCCACATTTTCCATCCAACTAAGATATCAAACTGATGTTATAAGGAATACTAGTGTTCACTTTGAGAAATACTATTAACCCAAAAGGTTAAAAGTTTGTTTGCAAATCACTATTATGTATCCCTTTTTATTTAAATAAGCTTGCTATTCAATGCATTGAGTATATTAAATTTTGGCTCAGGTAATAATCTATACTGTCAAAAGTTAGCCTCATTAAAAACTCTTGATCATCTTGCAGACAATCTTCCATATTTGAAAGTGCCTCTTCACACAGTCATCAAACTGACCCCGGTAGCGTATGGATGTAGAGTTGAGTTTGTTGCCCTTGATGTGCCTGCTGTTAACACCCACAGAGACCGTCCTATGGTAGGTCAACACAGTTAGATAACTGTTAAAACTGTTATAAGCTATGTGTTAGATTGGTTTGGATTTATAATAGAGACGTATGTTAGTTATAAGCTATGTGTTAGATTGGTTTGGATTTATAATAGAGACGTATGTTCTTTTAAAGCAATTAGATGGTATGGTAACATTTGTTAACTCTTAATGCGCGCCTTGCCGTTATTACCAAAGCGCGGTAAAGCACGCCTCGATTGAACTCTCTTTAGAAACTAAATTACAGAAAATATAGAAACTCTTCAGTGCATGAAAGAAGATGTATTCAATTTCCGTAAATGGCGGCCGTTTCCCTCGCAAGTGTCATCGCTCGATTCGCAAAGTTTTTTGGTCGTTTTTAAAGGTTTGGTTTTTTTGAAGATGCGATTTTTCTATACTTTATTACTAAAATAATAGTACTAAACTACAGGTAAAAATATTTTTACACTCAGTACTGTCTTTTGGATACATAAAATAACCAATCTTTTCATAAAGATGATGTCTGTATGACAATAATAATATAAATGGATTTTAAGTAACTGTTTAAATTTTGTAACCAGTTGATCGCAATTCTGGAAATTCTTACGGGACTGAGGTGGAAGTTTTCTGAAAACCTTATGGCACATTAAAACTTGTACACCTCCAACAAATTCACAGTGAAATTTCTCTTCATGATTGCTGGGGTGTAAAGGATTGTAGTTTTACAAATCATGTTTGTTAGTTATCGTAATCTATCTTAATGTATATTTGATGGATGGATGGATGTTGGGATAATTATTATGGTTATGTTTTATTGAAATATATTATTTTTTCAGCCATAACATCTTTATAAATAATTCACATAAATTACCATGTGCAAATGAGCATGACGAATGACCCCCACGGGGGTCGAAAGATGACAGTGGGCAAGAGAAGTGGGATTAAAAGAGAGAAAAAACGTTGGAAGTGGGGGTTCTTGCGTTCACTTGTGTTGTTCTTTTGCAGAATAACATGATCTGTAGTGTAGTAGTTATCATGTCCGCCTTGCACGCAGAAAGTCCTGGGTTCAATTCCCAGATGGAACAATTTTAAATTAAAATAAAATTAAATGTTTTTTTCCCCATTTTTTGCTAACCCTAGAATCGGAAAATCAGTTTATGTTTGGCAAGGGATGGTACTAAAGACTAAAGAGGGTGGGGGATAGGTAACAACAACCGCTGTACACATGTCTCACTCTATGTTGAGCAAGTCTGTGGCGTATGCTATGCCGCGGGTCATCTTGTTTTATCTATTCCACCTCAGCTGGTGTTATAACAAAGTTTTTTTTTTGTTTCAGAATGTGAGGAGAACACGTTCAACCTGTGAGGCATTGGAGACCGTGCCCAACCATGAGTGAGCGGGCTCCACCCACAGCTGGTGTTGGGTAGTGGACCCAAGTAAAGCCAGCTCTCATGCCCTTCCCTCCACAAGCAGTCAACACAATAATGTCACAACATTTGTGTCCTATCAACAGCTTTGTCTCCAAGATGAAACTAACAACGCTTCATAGCATAACAGATCTCTCAACGTCTCTAAGATGCCGTCTACCTACACTTAACAGTACCATCAGTTCTCGTTTGCAATTTATATTATTAAATAATCCCAGTACAAAGCTAATGTGATCCCCGTGTAATAACAGAAAATCTTCACATTTTTCTATTATTTTTTTTTGTAAGTAATGAAATCTATCCTTGCAAACTGCCTATTGTGGTGAAATATACTTTATCTAAATTCATTTACTTAAATTATAAGAAAGCTTTTTAAATAAAAATAATAAGTTTAGTAAAAACAAAAAAAAATATTTTCAAGTGATGACTCTCCAGTAAAAATGTTTAATGTTTATTGATTACAATAGTATTTGGCACTAAAAGATTTCATTTTCACTGCCTTTGTTTGTTTTTTTAAAACTATTTATTTATTGTAAAGAGTAATAGATTCATCCACATTCCCATAGACTAGACACTCAGCTTATGCCAAATATATCAACCAATAGTGGTCAGCTTAATGCGTTTTACACAAATTAAACGTGATTAACTCTGGCAAAATAGTAATATTTTTAAATTGAGTAAAGCTTCCATTTGAATATAATTTACATTACAATCTTCCTGCTTTATGAGTCCAATGGGATACTGCTATAATTAAAGTAGACATTTACAAACTTTCAATTTTACAAAAAGTATCGGTGATAAAATGGATATCTTTTATATTAGGTGTGATTGGCTTTTTTTTTAGTGAAGTTTGCCTGTGTGGAAGCAAGACTTGTAAGAGTTAGATATTGCAAGGATTATGGTTCTATGTAAAAAATAATAAAAACATAAGCCAAAAATCTTCAAAGCCCTGTCATATGGAAATGTTTTGTGGAATAACTGAATTAACTGTTCAATTATTTTCTATGTAAAAAAAATATATGCTAAAACCATATGCAAATTTTTTTAAATGAAACTTTGTGGTGAAGTTTGTATTTTAACATTAGTTGGAATTATGATACATCAACGCTTGACTAAATTTAACTGGCCAATATTAAAACTGTTTTCACTGAAGTTTTATCAAAATTTATAGACAATTTTTGCAGGTTTCTTTTTTCTTTTGTATAACTACAATTAATCTACAGTTTTTCAACTGGCAGCGTAAGCTGTCATAAAGACATCACTTGAAAAGTGTTATAATTTTAATTACTTATTTACAGTACTTTTTCTTTTGAAAAATCTTGCTCCAGTTGTTAGATAATAACAAAAGACACATTGCTATTAACTGAGCTAGATTTCATGTGACTTGCATTTGTTTATCATGTTTAATGGTTTTGAATTATACAAATAGTTTATTTTCAGATTAAATCAGAAGTTACATAGCCAGTTTTTAATATTTATAAATTATTGTATTTGTTTGTAATTTGTTGTTTTCTTGAATTGTTACAAACTGAGAATGTGCATAATATGTTAAAATTCAAAATATTTGCTTAAATATTTTTAAAATCTAAATCTCTTGTAGTATATTTATGCTCATATATATACATTATATTATGATATATCTAGTGAACGAAGATCTATATACAATATTTGATATAAAGCTTTATGCAAGGACAAGCTTAATTTATTAATTTATTCATAGAGATAGCACAAAATTTGAACTAGTGAAGTTTAACTTTTGAATAAAACTGTTTTTTAATTGTTAGAACATAATGGCATTTAATTACCTCGGGACATACAAAATGTGCTGGTTCAGAATTCATCAGATAAAGTCAGTATTTATGTAAATTTCTTATCCTGCATCCTCAATTCCTCAAAACACACTCATTTTCTTTAGTTATCAACTTTGTATTTGTATACACATGTACTTGGATTTTTTTAAAAAGATAATTTATTTCAAAACTTTCTTCATAGCATATTTATTATTAATAATATATTAGTTTATCAATTAGATTTTTTATCAAGGAAGTTGGTTGATGTCATCCACAAACTTTTTAAAAACTGTTACTAGAATTCTTTTGTAAATTTTTTCAAAATATTGCGCTCAAAGTACAATAAAGTTGTATGTTTTCTATGATGTACATTGAAATTTAATGTAATAAATGTTAACATATCATTTTTCAACTTGGTCTTTTTGTTTTTGTTTGTTTTTTCATTAAATTTCTTAAAAATAAGCCTCTACAATAAATTTAAAGAGTAAATGGTGAAATTGTATCTACTAGATTCAGGCAATACAATTTAAAATGTTAATTTTATCAATGAGCCTCAGTTTTCCACCAATTTAATGTACAAGGCCAGGCTTGCACAGAAGTCATCTTATAATTGAGATATGTTAAGGCTTTTACTTTTAACGAGTTTTGATTTATATTTTAAAATTGAATATGGCCATTATATTTATAATTAATTAAAAACTAACAAAATCTCAAATTAATCGTTTAAGCATAAAAATACTATGAACAGTTGCAACCTCAACAAAATTGACAAAAAATTTTTTGTGGAGATTACCTTGAAATAAACCATTTGAAAATAAGTTAGTCAATTTTATATTCATATTAATGTATAAGTTCCATTCAATTAAACCCAGTAGATAGCATCACCAAGTCTTATACTTTATATATATTTATATTAGGGCTGTTATCGATTAATTTAAATTTAATCTTTAACTTTTGAAAAATTTAATGATTAATTAATCGATAATTTTGATTAAAGCTAAAAATAAAGATGTATGACGTCATTAAACTGAAAATTTCAAGGAATCAATTTCTATTGTGTATATATAAAGGGGTCACAATGTCCTGGGGTCAAAATTTCTTGGTGTCGAACTGGCAGGGTCAAACCGTCGGGGGTCATAGACATAGAAAAATAATATTTTGAACGTTCTTAATTGCCATGAACTGTTGTAATATGTTCCTCAGCAACACAGTTCCTATGATCTGGGCTATTACTATTACATTGTTTATTATTTGTTAATAATTTGAAGAAAAAAAATATTATAAACATTTTCTTAAATTTTAATAGAATTTTTATCGATTAAAATTATTTTAATCGATAAAATTTTAAACGTTTAATCGAGATATTATTAAATAATTTCCGCAGCCCTAATATAATAATAAAATGCAGTTGTCTGTCCGGTCCTCGATAGTGATTGGTCCCTAAAACTCCTACAGCCAATCATTAGCAGGTAAAAATTAAATCTCAGTTATATTTTCAACAAATTAACGTGGACGTTCAAAACGAGTTGTTTTTTTTTTTTTTTGTGCATTATTTTTGTCATCATTCAGTAGTACTGTGTTCTCATCTTGAAGTGTGTCAATCCTGCTAATCATTACTATTACTTCTAGACAACGACGGCGGAACGTCCTTAGCAGTGGCATATCTATTGTAGGGGAGGGGGAGCAAATTCGAAAGTCCGCTAGGCACCCACTTGAGAGGGGCCACCAAATTCGTGTCTGAAATATGTTACATGTATGTTGGGCCCCCAAACAGGTTAAGCCCCCTGGGTCTACAAATTCCTAGCTACGCCACTGGTCCTTGGACGGGCTTTGTTGCTCGTATATAGGCCTATACGCATATAAATTATAAACAATAGGCATAAACGTATGGTCTTCTTGTTTGCAAATGTTTTTATCCTTTTGGTATAGTATGAGGTTGAGCGCTAAACTTATTGACATAAAAATATTAATGCATTCAGGTATTGCTCCAACCAATTATTTACTTTAAATCATGAATACATAGGGGACCCATTTGGTATTATGAATAAATGACTACTCTTACTTTAGATCAATATATTTTCCAGTCGCTACGAAAATTTATCAACACTGCAACTTATGTTTATTTTTATTGTCAAAAACGGTGTTTTCTCACTGAATACAAAGGTCAGCGCATTTTGCAGGCGTCAAACCATATCCTTTTAATAAAGCTTGCATTAGGATTGATTACAACAGTATAAAATTTTAATGTGATAAGTAATCCAATAATGATTTTTTTTCAATTTTGCTACACTCGCTTGGGTGGTGTCTTATCTTCTCTGTTACAGACGCTCCTTCTATACAAAATATTATTGTGTCCTACCCATATCTATGGTTTATTGCTAGCCTTGTATTTTTATTAAAGCTTTAACCTTTGATAGAGTGTTAGTTTTCATGGTTTCTTCTGGCAATCCATTCCACGTCAAAAATACAAGAGGAACAAGAATTTGTATTAGAGTATCTTTCTGTGTTGTATTTCCAAGTTAGAAATTAACTGCCACCAATGTTCATTTTAAACTGCGCGTTTGCGCGGCCGCGCTGACATCTTAATGACGCCGCGCAGCAGTTACAAATTACCGCGTAGCAAAATTTGTAAAATATAGCACAAAAAAGGATTGCTGCGCAACTTTGCACAGCAGTTTTTCCTCTTTGCACACGGACCAACAAACCTTAGAGGGAACATTGATTTTTTTCTACTTTGCTCTGTGTTCTTATATAATCCTCTAGGATTTCAAGGCTTAATGATTTAACTAATGGTGTTGACATATGGACGCAAAAATCATTTATTATTACTGCTAAATATTTTTGAACCTACAGTTTGAATTAGTTGTGCAGTCCGCACCCATTGCTATCTCCCACCTAGCTACGTCACTCACTGGGAGATGTCTACTTTTATTTATTTTATCCTCAAATTATCAATCTATTTCAGTTCAATATTAGCTTTACTAAAAATAGTTTGTATTTTGTCTTTAAAAGTATTTTATATAGCCTACTTAAAACAAATATTAACTTTCATTCTCCATTAAATATATGTTAAATATATGTCAGTCGTAACTATGTATTATAAGAGTACTTGCAATTTAGTCCATCCTCACACCCGGAAGTTGATAAAGAAACTCTTAGCATTTAAGTTTTAAGTCTAATAAAGTCTATAGTTATAATTTTCATTTCAGAAAACATTTCATCCAGTGGTATATCAATTATTTACATGTTGATTAAACTCTTAATTTAACGATTTTTTTTTAGACAATTTAATTTGTTCAATGGTCTTGAGTCTTAACTCTTTCCCTGCCAGGGGGTTTCTTACACGTTCGTGCCAGACCATTTTTTTAGTTTGGTAATTTTTTAAGGGTGACCTTAACTATCATACAATGTTTAATAAATGTCTAAAGCAACATTGGTGTATCTTATATCAAAAGAAAGGAAATTGAATAGAGAATTCAATTATGTAGAAGCAAATAAAATATTACCAAACCAAAAATTATTTTCACTATAAGATTTTGTGATCAATTTTTGTGTCTTAAATTAAACGGAGTGTCTAGTGCTACGACAAAGTAACGGCAGACAACCCGCGCGGATGTGGCTGGTGCTACGACATGTCGTAACGCCAGCAACATCCGTCCGGGTTGTCTGCCGTTACGACAAGTTACGACATGTCGTAAACAATTTTCTGTATTTCAATTATGCTATTACTAATACTTAAATACTAAACTATAGTTCTCATAATAAAATATCATGATCATTAGATAATCTATTAATGAATTTTAAAGGGTTTTAAAAAAAATAATCTGGATTACTAGATTGATCCATTAAATGAAAAACAGGTATAAACTTAAAAAATTGCCGATTCTCAGCAGTTTCGGTAGATCATGTGATAGTGCGGTTGGTTCCAAAACATCGATATGACACTACTAGTAGCGGGTTCGAATACAGCTGCCGTCATGAATTTTTTTTTTTAAATTTCATTTATTTTTATTATTATTTTTTAAATCACAGTGAGTATGCTCATAATTTTTGTTATTATTTTGAAAAGCAGATACGTTGAATAAATCTGTTTGTATAAAAATATTTAGATTTGAGAATAGTCGTAACATTAGCCAATCCATATATGCTTGGCTAGCGTTACGACATGTCGTAACGCTAGCCAAGCATATATGGATTGGCTA
>MUZC01000016.1:234844-281811 GCA_002072015.1 Radix auricularia
TTTTCTCCTTTAATTATCACAATGTAAATTCCATTTATGAAATAAATGCTTTTTAAATTTTGAAAATATCCCATGTAGTTTTAAAGTTATGACATTTTTTGTATTGATGATGACCATGGCAGAAAACTTTTTTCTATTATTTCCTTATATAGAAACCGAACTGTAACAACTGCTCTTTTTCCATATAATGCCGTAATATACGGATGAAAATCTTAACTAAATCCTAAAATTAATGTTTTATTATTGTTTTAAAATGTTTCTACATCAATAATTCACATTTAAATTTAATAACATAGCAATAAATACAAAAATAAATCACTATGTTCCTTGAGTAGGCGTTGCCATATCTTTGTTTACAAAATAAATCGAAACAAGCTGCTAATTTTAACACTACTGAATGTAAACACATGCTATTTCTAAACAGAAAGGAAGTAGAAAAGAGTTACCTCTCATTTTGAAACTTAAAAAGTCAAATGGGACACTCTAAGCAACGAAATAAATTCAAAAACTCAAACCGCCTATATATCGGTGATTGGCACAAACGTGACCAGGCGAGATCGCCTATATATCGGCGATTGGCAGGGAAAGAGTTAAATAATACATTTTTTAAAGGGCTTGTCAACAAGGCCTCTAAATCTAAAGACTAAAGTCTAAATTAAATTAAAAACGGAGTGAGTGCAAGTGAGTGGTTATCCCCAAAATTCTTCTAATAGCGTTGAACTGTTATCACCAGAATTCATTGGCTATTTCAACCATTTGGACCAGGTCTTTAAAAAGAAAGCACAAATCCTTAGCCCTTAGTCTTAGCCCTATCAAGAATCATGCACATCACTATTAATAATTAATCACATATTTTGCATCATCATTTAAGTTTAAGTCATTTTGGCAATCCTCTAAATCCCGGTCCCAAATTATTTTACTACTTTAAAATTTTACGTGAGTTATCAATTAGTGATTAGTATTCAATTACTATTTAAATTTAGTTAATCAATGCATAATTCAGCGTAATTTCATAAATAAATGACAAATTATGGCAGGTAGACCAGCCGCTCCGATAAATATACTCCCAATGTTTTACCTCCAGTGCAACTAGCTAGCTGGAATTGAAATTGAACTAAAACTATCAAAGGACTATGCACCATGGATGCAAGCCAAGCGTAAACTCCGGCATCAGAGTGGCTCAAGACAAGTCGAGCTCTGTTTGCAAACTACTTGTTGGCCTTTCAGTAGCGCTGCAGTCACAAGCAGAATGTTTTTGGCAGCTATTTGGAAATGCTGTGTGACAATTACAATATTTAGTATACATACAAGCTTGCTTGCTTCCTGTCTGGTATTCGGGCGTGGAATGAGTTGCCTGAGGAAATCATGAAAGCCAACACTTTAACATCATTTAAAACTCTAATAAGAGTGCAGGACTAGACACAAACCATAGATAAATGTAGAACGCAATAATCTTCTGTATAGAAGAGGCCTCTTTAACAGATAAGATAAAATAAGATAACTATGCTATCTAAACAATGCACATACTCCTCCCTTTCCGAAATTCATCTATTACCAAAAATATTTTTTAAAAAGGGCCAACTGCAGGTCATCAATACTTTTGATTGCAGATATTATTTGCTGCATTAGCAGCAAAACGAGTGTATAGCATGCAAAAGAATAAGATTTTTTAATCATCTATATTCTGAGAGAAATTTATTAATTAGTAGTAGTCTTCTATGCAGATTTAATTTTTCATGGTGCACCCCCTCCCCCCCTTTATACTTTTTTTTCCACTGAACAATAGTATTTGTGCTAAAAAATGACTGAATTTGATTGGAATTGGGATGTGTTATGGGACATTTTTCAGTTAATTATGCAAGAATACAAGTACAAGCTTTAGTAAAACTAAAACAAATCCGTTTATTTAGGTTAAAATTAATAAGTTTTTTCAGAGGCGTCACTAGGGTTGGTGTCACCCGGGGCGGTAGCTCATGGTGTCACCCCCTCATGATTTAATCCATAGAACTCCTCCGTGTTTTCCAGTGCCAAATAACTGGAATATATAGAATTTTATGGTCTGGTGTCACCCCCCTGATGGTGTCACCCGGGGCGGCCCGCCCCCTCCGCACCCCCCTAGCGACGCCACTGAGTTTTTTAATGGTAAAGTCATGGCGGATAATATGTTAATTTAATCTAAATTACTTTAATTACTTTTTATTTCTTATAAAATTGAAGGTGTGAATTTAAATTTAAAACATTTTAATACATGGTTGTCAATCAAACTGTAACAATATTAAGTGATGTATCAGATTTTGATTACATTAAGAAAAATGTATTTCAGGTGTTTTTGAAGATGTCTTTTATAAGATATATTCAAGTAATTGGCCGTAAGAGATTCACTGTAGCACCTCAGCTGGTCCAAGTTCTTTCTAGTTCACTAGCAAATCGTTCACAATCTACATGTGGCATCCAGTCTGTCCATCCATTTTTTAAATTACCAAGCTCATCAAAATGTAGACTTTTTTCTATTTCGACACCACGGCATTATGATGTGGCTGTTAACCTGAATCCAAAAGACCATGGCTCTGAATCTGACTTGAAGCAAGAAGCTGTCGATATCTTTAAAACTGCTATTCGTGCAGTGCGCCCAAAGGTCATGATTGAAAAAGTTTTACAGTACAATCGTATAACTTCTACATTGAATGTTGAAGAGAAATCATACAAAATAAACAGGAATGTGTTCGTCGTTGGTTTTGGTGAAGCAGTTCTTGGCATGGCGAGGGCTGTGGAAGATGTTCTTGGAGACCATTTAGTGTATGGCATTGTCAGCATTCCTCAAGGCATGCAAGAAGAAATGAGAAACAATGAACTTGCCAGGTAGATTGAAATATCTTAATATTTATTTTCAGTGTTTTGCTTAGGTCTGGACACAGGAAAATGCACAGATTGGTGGTGTTGTGGACCAACTGCAAGAGTTGCATGTGAATTTTAAAAAGCACATTTGAAAGATATGAAAGTTGAAAAATGACTATAAAATATGCATTTTACACGTGATCAGACTTAACAGAAAACATAGAAAAGAAAATTTAATAGAATTTAATATCTACAATTAATCTCGAGATAATGGATCTTTTTAAGTACCTGGTATTCAATGTATAATTTAATATATAAATTGTTTTCATTTTAAACAATTAGTACATGTTCATAATATTTCCAAATTTGTTATCCGTGCTGTTAGCTCTTATTTGAAATATTTTCAGTGAAATGTTTCTTTCGCCAACATCTAAAATTCAAGTTTTTGAGGGTTCTTTAAAGCAACAGAAAGATGAACCCTCACATAATGCTGCTAAAGCCATCCAAAGTTTAATTTCTAATCTATCAGAAACAGATCTACTAATTGTAGTCCTATCAGGTATTTAAGCCCATGTACCATTAGACAGCATGTTACTGGAATGCTGCTTAGAACTTAATTAGAACAAAAATAATTTCTTTAAGATTTTGAAATAAACGTCTTTAATTTTAAAAGATAGTCTGATTAATTTTGTCTGACAATTGAAAAAAGTAAATATTTTTAAACAAATATTTTATTATACCAATTCTGTGTTAAGCTTTTGGATGACATAAAATTTTTTAAAAAATATTTTGAGACTTATTTTATTATCACTGTTCCAATATATCAAACTTGTACAGCTTTTAAAGTACTGTTCAGTAAAAAAAAAAAATATTAAATTATTTATTTAACCCTCTTGCAGAAGGGGGCACCACCTTATGTCCATCACCATATCCTCCTATCACTTTGGAAGAACTCTTCGAGGTCAACCAACTGCTTGCAAGAAATGGAGCTAGCAAACGGGAACTGAACACAGTTTGCAAAAACATCGAGATGCTCAAAGGGGGCGGACTTGCTAAACATGCTGAGCCTGCTAAGGTAAAGTATTTATGCATCCTTTTTATACACAATGGTAAAATAAATTAGCATGATGTTAAAAAACCTTTAAACATTTTATATTTATTAATATTTCTATGTTGTGTCAAGATCTTCAAACAATGAATTTTTAAATAGTTTAATAGTCACAACATAATTTAACCTTATATAAAAATAGCCCTTAAAAATGTTATATTATATTTGAATTTACATACAAAAAGTGGCCTTTTTTACTGTGACCATGGTAATCTTTTATCTACAGCTGTTTGTCAAAAAATACCCTTTCTTTTTCAGGTTGTTTCCCTCATCCTTTCCTCTGTTATAGGAGATGCTGTAGATTTAATTGCCAGTGGACCAACATACCCAAATCAGCCTACACCACATCACTGTGTAGAAATCTTAATGAGGCTTCATGTCTGGGACAAAACTCCTGAAAGCATCAGAAAATTTCTGGAGAAAGAGATCAAACAATTAAACATGGAGCAGAATTTGACTGGACACAAGTCAGCTCAGAAGAAAGCTCAGCGGGATAAAATCCTCAGTAATGTCCAGAATGTGATTGTGGGGAATAATTCAATAGCCTGTGAGGCTGCTGCAAATCGTGCTGCTGAGTTGGGATACCTTCCATTGGTGCTAACAACAGAGTTGACAGGAGAGGCAAAGGCAGTTGGGTATTTGTATCTGAAACTGGCCAAATTTATCATGTTTTGTTATGACAGGTATGTCAGCATAAAAGTCTAAAAATTTTGTTCTCTTAAAATTAAAAGAAAAACATCCACATTAATGAAGCTCACAAATCTGTGATTGGAAGTGTACTGAACAACCTCACACAATATCTTTTACAGCTATATAAAAACTAACAACTAAGAAATAGATATTCTATTGTATCTGATCTGTGTACAAGAAAGAAAAAAAGAAATTTTATGCTATTCTTGTACACTTTCCTGAAATGCTTCTAAATGTCAAACTTTAAATGAATTTTTGAGAGAAGTGCACAATTTTGTTATTAATTATTAAGAAATTGAATCTAAACTTATTTTTGTCATCAATCGGTTGCCATTTAATGTTCATTGACTTTAAATAATCAAAGTAGTTGAAGGAATAAATATGAAAGCTTTAATCAACTGTTAAACTACCTTCTCCATATCTTATATTATGTATTTTTTTATAGGAGAGCATCATGGGAGCCCAATCCAGAACTGACCATGTTAGAGCTGGAGTTGGTGGCCAGCGGCATCAAGAAAAAGTGGATCAACTATATTGCTAATTCAGTAGACAAAGCACACAACATGAACAAAGATATCTGCATCATCGCTGGAGGAGATACTGTTGTGCATGTTCGTGGCTCAGGTCAAGGGGGTAAGTGCATGGAGTCAGCTCTGGCAGCTGCCATTCAGATGCATGAAGAGTTTCGTGTCAAGAAATTGAATGTGTCAGAAAGTGACATGTGCTTTCT
This sequence comes from Radix auricularia, assembly GCA_002072015.1. Classification (NCBI taxonomy): domain Eukaryota; kingdom Metazoa; phylum Mollusca; class Gastropoda; family Lymnaeidae; genus Radix; species Radix auricularia. The sequence goes on from MUZC01000016.1 coordinate 240,208, forward strand.
GAGTGGGGACTCTGATGGTCATGATGGAGTCACCAAGATGGCAGGAGCCGTTATTGATCAGGAGTTTTTAGATAAAGTTCAAGAAAGTGGCTTGGACATGGAGAATTACTTGAATAATAATGACTCCTTTACTTTTTTTTATAATGTTAACGAAGGGAAAAATTTAATTCGCACCAATTTGACAGGAACTGACATCATGAATATGCTTGTAATACTTGTAAGACAGCCAAAAGATGTCAAATATCAATATAATCTTTCACAATAAAAAATTTTATTCTTGAATTTGATTCAGTTCAGTAACTCTCAAAATTTTCAGGCGCATAGTGTTTATTAAAAACATTACATTTTTATGGCAGCAATCAATTGATCATCGAGTAATTTCTTTTCTTTTGGTATTCTATTCACTAAATTTTTAGTTTTTAGTGCTCACGGATCTTGATTTTTCTAAACATATATCTTTTGACAAAAGCCATAATTTTTAATGACAACATTAGGATGGCCTGCTTTGAAACACTTTAGAAATACTATTGTATCAAAGCTTTTTAACTTAAAATAAAATGACATTAACTGCCTCTTCATTTAGTGATATGGTTTTTAAATAAATGATTTTTTTCCCTAATTGTTTACAACTGTATGTTAAAGACATGTTAAATATATTGTATTTAGTATACCAAATGAGATTATTAATAACGATTTTTTGTTTAAATTCTATTTTTCTTCAGCTTAATATACTCAAGAGATTTAAATTCTTTTTATGTTATATGTTAATGGTTTTTTGTTTTAATTATGTTATGATTGCTAGCAATAGCAATAAAAGGAATCAATTACTGTGAGGAACTAATGTAATTTTTCTTTTTGCCCATTATTGCTTTATTACTCTCTTTCAATTAAATTAACCAATGTTCTTTATTGCAATTAAATATGTTTATCAATGGCTTATAAACATTTAATTTGAGAGAGGTTCATACTAGTGAATTTTATATAGTTATAATTAGAAAAACAACTTATCACCATGAGCACCATCTAAAAAATTACTTTAGTCAGATCTGAAATTGATAATTATTTATTGCAATTTTTAAAGGGAATCTTTTATAGTCCGTTCTTTAGAATGTGTTAAAAATAAAAATCAATTTTTAACCCCCATGAAGATTGCCATTATTTTGTACAAATTCCCTAAACCTAATAAAATTTTGATCTAATATCTAATGCTATCTCATTGTCTATAATATGATTGGAAATGTCATGTTTGTGGCTAGAATAATGACAAGGATAATACAGTAATTATCTTAGGTCATTTTAAAATTATCTGTTAAAGTTAAAGATACGTCTGATGATTTATGACAGATAACACTTTTTGTTGTTACCTGAGAAGCTTTTTTATGCAGATAGAGAACATTTCTTACATTTTACATTTAAATTATGTTTGCCTTGCCAACTTAAGCTGTATAGTTTTTCATAAATGTATATACAAATATATTTTTATTTACATTTTTACACAGCTTGCAGTTTTTACCTTCCATTCCGACATCTTTAAAGCCTGTTGTGAAATCTAATATGTTGAACCTCAAAATGTATATATTATTTACATGACTATTTCCTATGTACTTAACATTGTACTTTTTTTTTTGTACAAAATTTTTGTCGATATTGTTTTATTTTTAATATTTACCAAAATAGATTTATTGTGATATTATAATTTGTGCTCAAACATATCAGGAATGCTTTTTTAAAAAATATTTTACTTATTATATATACAACAAACAATGTCTACATTTTAGTGTTACTTTGTATTAAGATCCATTTAATACTCTTTATAGATATTACTCATATCCTATCTAAAACAAACTTGCCTTATATGCAGAGCAAAGAAAAATTTTCATAATTCATTTAAATGTGCAGCTATATATTTTTCACATTTACAGCACATACAAGAAAAACAATTAGTTAAGACAGAAAATTGTACACTTTTATTTTAAATTTTAAGATGAAAGAAAAAGATTTTTTTAAAATTGTTATGCAATATTACAGCTTTTAACTACTTAATTTTTAAAAGATACTCAAAGTATTAAATTTATGATTTATCTAATAATTTTTCAAAAATCTTGTCTCAATTGCTTATTATTAGTTTCGCTTTCAAAAGATTTTAAAGATTAAATGTAAAAAATGTTACAATTATTATTCAAAAGTATCTTTATTGTAGTTTATATTTACATGTACTTCCATAGGCAAGATTATCAATACTTGTATGCACATAATTTGCAATATTTAAATAAAGTATTGTTTTTTAATAGAGAAACTACACTTTTATTTTCTTTTTGTGGTTGTTCATAAATTGATTTCTTACAGTATTTATCAGTAGCATATTTTAACCAAGTACTGTTAATTTTGTGAACTAAATCAAGCAACATAAAAATCTTTTATTTCAGAATATGTTTTGAAAAAAAAAATATATGGAAGTTACCTTATAAAACAAATTTAGTTGCACTGACCTTTTTAGGTCAATTGAATGTAAATAAATTACATAAATAATTCATAAGATAAAGGCATGACTCTTTGATTGATAAAAAAAAAATGTAATTTAATTTAAATACATGTAATTGCATATTTAATTTTAAATAATATTTTAAACAAGACAATCTTTAATGTCCTGGCATAAATTAAGGCATATTATTTATCAAATTAGGTCTAAAAATATTTATGGCAAGAAAATTTTCTGTTTTTTCAAAAATTTCTAATGCATTTTTTGTTATGCTTTCAACTGTAAATGAAGATACATCCATCTTGTTTAGATGACAACCTTCCTTCCAGATTTTTTCCACACACTTTTGTAATAGTTATAATAAATGAAATTTTCAAGACATATAGACACTATTAAATATCTAGAAACAAGAAATATAACTTAATTCTGTAGTAGATTCAAAGATAATACATTCACTAAAAAAATATAAAATTAGCATCTTTTAGCTACTAGCAAAATATTCACACTTTGCAGCGGCCAAGTACTGCCTTAAAATTTTTATTAACAAGAAATTAAACAAATTTCAAGCTGAGGGAAAGTATACCAATAATTATTTGTAGGGCTGCGGAAATTACCGATTAATTTCTCGATTAATCGGTAAATTATTTTATCGATTAAAATTATTTTAATCGATAAAATAGTGATTAAAAATAGAAAAATGTTTTTGTTTATTTAATAAATAATTAATAATAGTTTTTATTTTATCATTATTTTTTTACGTACAAACTTCTCCGTTCAGGGAATTCAGAGAGAGTATACTTTAAAATAACCTGTTTTATAAGGACAATGATATTTTAAAAAAACATTGTTTTAACTATTTAACAATAACAAAATTTAAATTCATTGACATTATCTTGAACTAGATTCTACTTATTTTTAAATATATCCCGTAACAATAGTACGTGTTTTAAATTTAATTAAATTAAATACTTAGGTTATGGGCATTTTAAAAAATGCAATAAAAGGGCACAAAATATGAAGGAAAACGAAATAGTGAAAAAAGAGATTATGAGGTCTTAGAAAAAAAATCATAACTTTCGAACCACTTGGGATAAAAAGATGATCTTTATGTTTTTACTAATCATCAAACAATTTCTATACAGCTGTATTACTTTTATATTTATCAAATTAATTTGAAATTTTCATTCAAGTGCCTCAACTTTAATACGTTATTTAACTTGTTTTCAGGGCTAACTGTTTTAAAAATAACTTAATGCACATACCAATTGCCAGTTTTTATTACTTCCAATGAAATTTTCAGTTTAATGACGTCATACATCTTTATTTTTAGCTTAACAAAATTATTGATTAATTAATCGGTAATTTTTCAAAAGTTAACGATTAAATTTAATTGATAACAGCCCTAATTATTTGGTAAGGATCTATTCATGTACCAGTTTGGCTCTCCTTTTATAATATGACCACCAGCATGCAATCTTGCCTAAATTAAATGGCTAAATTTTGTGAGTCTGTCCCAATGACTTATTGTCATTGCAAAGCAGATATTTACGGAAATTTGAGGCCTTTGAACTGAAGTGAGAGATCAGTGGGTTTGATGGCGATGAAAGGAATAAAAACTCTCCTCCCTGGGTCACTGCCAGCAAAAATAGTTTCCTCAATTAGGTTATTTTTGCAGATGTGTGACCTGAAGTATTGTGCCATGACAAAGCTTCCATGGCTGTAATTTTCTTGGTACCATTACTAGTGCCCCTACCTTCATTAGCAGTTGTTCAGGAGTGTCCGGAGATTTCAGAGAGTGGAGAAACTTTATCGGATGTTGTGAAGACACCACAATTTTGGCATTTATACCACATGTGCATTGTGCATGTCTTAGCCTCTCATAAGATTTCTATAGGTTTATACCACCGCATCTCCATGTCCTTGATAAGGTAATCAACTGAAAGTATAATCAAGAATACTATATCATACTGGTATATGACCATCTTTAAAGGCAGAAATAAAGAAGGACTTGAGGGATATGGCAGTGTTAGAATAGTATAGTGAGTGGATTTAAGATTAATTGTTCCTGACTGCAATATTGAACATTATTATTTTCTTGATATTTAATGGGCTTGACTATAGCTCTATTTTTCTGCTTATGTAAATCATAGTGTAATAGGCTATTGGAAACCCCAACCAAAATTGAAGTTCCTGTAGAGTAGCGTAATTTTAATCACGTCATGACATTGTAATTTATTGGCAGAGATTAACTTAGCAGTAAGGGGCACTCCATGAATGACCTTACGGGCCAAGAGTGGGAGGGGGGCACACATTTGTGACGATGTGTTATGAGGAGAGAGGGTGTTAAACGTCACATCAAAAAACCCCGCAACTAAAATATTTGATTGCTTGCAATTTATGTAAATACGTTTTCAGTGGTTTTACGCGAATTAAGATATTAGAGCGCAGCCTTACACTAATTACATAATAAAATTATAAAAAGTAATTTGCAACGTCCTAATTTTCAATTATAAAATACATCTTTTTGGGGTGGGGGTCAAGTTTAGTGTAGACACATTGGAATGAGGTGTAAGATGTCATGACGACCAGGGGGGGGGGGNGAATTAATTGGGATATCCTGAATTAAGCTTCAGTTTAAGCAAAGCCAAAGCAACAGGAAACATAATGTCCAATCCTAACACACCATCGATGGACGCAAACTATGTAATCAAAAACATCAGAAATTAGGGATTAAAATGATAAGAATGTGAAGAAACATGCTGCAATAATCAGGTATGCAATAAAATTAGAGAAGACCAAGTTGCTACTGAGGCAAGTCATTTTAGGTTATAAGTCTTGAAGCAATCTCAGGAACATTGGTATGGTCCTAAAAAGGACCTGTTTAGAAGGGGGGGGGGGCAGGTAAAAGAAAAGTAGCTTTACTCTTTCTTGGCAGCGGGTGCCTTCCTGGCAGCTTTGGGCTTCTTGGCTGCAGCGGGTTTCTTTGCAACTTTTGGCTTGGCAGCCGCTGGCTTTTTAGGGCTCTTTGGTTTCTTGGGCTTGGCAGCAGCAGGCTTCTTGGGAGATTTTGCCTTCTTAGGTGCAGCTGGTTTCTTGGCCTTGGGTGACTTCGGGGCTTTCTTGGCGGCAGCGGGTTTCTTGGGCTTAGCAGCCTTCGTAACCTTCTTTGGGGATTTAGCCTTCTTCTCGGCAACTTTCTTGACCTTTGGCTTGAGTTTCTTCTCAGCTTTCTCCCCCAAACGAAAAGATCCTGCGGCGCCAACGCCTTTGGACTGTTTGAGAGCTTCAGCTTTAACTCCGGCCTTAAGTGCTGCCTTGAGGCGAGCATTGATAGCAGTGGGGTTGTCTCCAACTTTGTAGTTGGCGGTGATGTACTTGAGGATAGCCTGACGAGAGGAGCCCCCACGTTCCTTCAATGCTGTTATAGCTGCAGCAATCATCACTTTGTATTGAGGGTGAGCGGCCGCAGTTTTTGGCTTGCCAGAAGCGGCTTTCTTCTTGGGTGCCTTGACTTTAGCTGGGGCAGCAGCTGGTGCGGGAGCGGCAACATCGGAGTCAGACATTGTGAGTAATGAACAACGCAAACTAGAGTAGTGCAAATTGAGTCGGCGGAACACGAGCGATCCCAACAGAATAACTCAGATCGTAAACCGTTCGCTTATATAGGGCCGCGCGAACATATCGGAAAGCACATACGTCACACACAGTTTCTACCAGTTCGGGTGTCATGGATGCTGATGAAAGTTTCAAATTTTGTACTATGTAGTCTGCTTTAAAAATTCTAAACAAATAAACTCAAGTTTATATATAGATCGCATATATGTTTTTAAATTTAAATATTGATAACGTTGTATTTAGTATAAATTAATATGTATGTTTTAATCAAATTGCTGTTCCATTTATCCCTTTTCAAACAAATTATCTAGCTGAAAAATCTTGATGACGTGTTTAGAAAATTGAAAAAAAATACATTGAAGCATATCATCATAACTTTTTAAGTTCCAAATACACTATTGATCATGTTAATAAGCTTTCGTACCATTTATTTTCATTTTAATGTTGTTTAAAAGAATTTTTTAAATACTTTTTACAGTACATACAGCACATTTTGACTCGCAGAAACTTCCGATATGCACCTTTAATATTGCGTAGTTTACTTTACTACTACAATTTTGTAATTGTATTTATAATAAATCAGAAGAAACAAAGATTTTTGTGTCAAATTTTCAAATACTTCATAGAGAATAGATGCACCATTTAACAATAATTTGAAATAAACAGGGTCGGGTCAGTGAATGCTCCATTCATTTTTGGTTCTGAAATGAGCGCGAACAAAAGTGGACTGAATGAATAGGCCTAGGCCTAGGGAAAAGGCCCATGCTCATGCCCATGGGCTCACATAATAGTTTGTTTATTTTTAGTTATGTTGTATAAAAAAATTGAGACACAGCCATTAATAAAATTTATGTTATTAAAGTAATCATGTTGAGATTAATTTTATCAACAATTAGTAGACAAGATTATGAATAAATCAGACAGAGTCAGAGCTTTAAAACTACCGGATTTGGTCGCCATCTAATTCTAATCTTTAAGCTTCGGCTTTGTTTTTCAGTTCAGCTTCGCTCTTTGATTCGGACTCACCGTGTTTTTTTAAAAAATAATTATGTTTTAAAAAAATAATTTCTATTGAATTTGAAATATAAGTAAATATGTAAAAGGTTTAAATATGACGAAGGAGCGTCAGCAACAGATAACTACCGAAGTAAATACAGTCTAAACTGTTGATCAATTGTTTGTGCATTAATTAATTTCTTAATTTGGGGTAGGAGCATGTCACAGTCACAGTTTGTGGTTTTAATTAGACATGATTTTTTCACTAAAATTTCCATGACCAGGATTCCATGCAACTTTTAAGCAGTCTCTATGACAGTGGCGGCGTTAGGTAAGCGCGGGGCCTAGTGCCAGCAATGACCCCGCGGGGCCAGAGTAGGCCTACTAGTAAAGATCGCTAAGCACCAGTATGCTATGGTATTTAAAAATATGAAATATCTTGATTATTGTGTAATTTTAATACCGCGTGTCACCTTTTTATTAAATTATTACAAGTTCATTATTTTCTCTGGTCTATAAACAACGGTTTATAAAGGGGATTGTCTGAATGAATCAAGTGGTTGAGACTTTTCAACAAAATAGATATAGACGACACCTTTAAAAACCTACACATTAAAGAAATATAACCTAAAGCAAGAGAAATAACCATCCGACTAATGTATAACATGACACCAACGTCAGAAAGGCCGGAACAACATACACTCTTAAGACCGAGATGTCCACTCTGTAAATATTTATTAATAGAGACAGAGAGACATCTCTTCTTAGAATGCAAAGTAATACAAAAAATCAAATCCACATTAACACAACTGTTAGAAGCTGGAACAAGCTACCCAATAAACATAGATAGGGCTATAACCCTAAACACTATCCCTAAATCATATAATACAAAACAACATGTCATCAGCCTACGACTGCTTGCGGAGTATAGAAAGCACATTTGGAAGTGCAGAACTAACGTAGCTTTCAATAGACACAACTACACGGAACCTCTAATAGATAAAATATTTAGAGCAAAAATTCAAAATCTAATAGAGCAAATATAACAACAAAATAACTAAAACCAAATACACAGCATAATCTAAATTATACTCAATAAATAGCATACTATATGCTCCTGATGTAAATAGATGTAAATAAAGTATCTACAATGCGTAATTATAATGTAATGGCCATAACACCGGACAGTGTCTGCGCTCAGAAATCTGCTCTTTTCCTTTCAGAGAGGAATCGGTAGAATCAAAAGGAACAGGCACGGACAAGTCCACTGGAGGAACAGTCATCACCCATCACCCCTTCTCTTATATTATATGTTTGGTCACACCATGTCATTTTTCGTCCCTCTTACTCTCACATTTCACTTCACGGGGCAAATCACTCACACCACCATGTCTATATAGTCTGTAGAAGTATGGGTCGAGAGGTTTTCTGGGTGTGTTTGTTGTTTAGCTCTTATGAGGCACGCTCGCCTCAGACAGGCCGGTCTGGAAGTAGTATCGTCAATGTGTCTGTCCATCATCCAATTTTGAAAAAAAAAAAAAAATCTTTCCATTGTAAGGCCTTCAGCCAAATATTTTTAAAAATATGTACATTTAAAATAAATAAAGTAAACGCTATGTCCAAAAAGGGACTGCAGCGGAGATCAATGAGAGAAGTTTGAGGTTTCCGCTGGGGTGGGGCGACGTTTAAGAAATCAAAATCCGCTACATGAAATAAAAGTTCCACTTGATTGCTCACAATTTATTTAGTTACATTTTAATGGCTTCACACGTGTTAACGATATTAGACTTTCACTAAATACATATTTATATGACAAAAATGTTATTTGAAACGTAGTAATTTTATTTATTTTTATTTTTATTATATTTTTTTTTTGGGGGGGGGGGCAATCAGAGCTTTGTGACATCATATTGTGGAGTGGGGGGGGGGTCTAAGTTTTGTGACAATAGGGAAAGGACTCTAAAGGAGGGTAAAAAGCGCATGACGTCATTCATGGACGGCCAAAAACTTATAAAATATAAAGATATAAGCAGTGAAATCGCAATCCCGTTATGTATATAATATAACGACTGAGACACTGGTGGGCGAAAGAGAAACATCTACTAATTTCCAGAAATGTGTGAACGTTTGGTCTGAATTTAAAAGTTCAGAATTTCGTTTGCATTAAAATATAAAACATTATTGCATATCAGTCTTGACTCAGTAGGTCAGTTTAAAATGCCGTTAGAGTCTGCGCGGTTTACGTTACTAGGCTTAGTATTATGCAAATTACATTTGTTGTGCGTAAGTACGCATTCAGTGGAGACCCTCCCCACACCCCGTACGCATCCATTCATACGCAAAATGCCATTTTTCGAAGACCCCCCTCCCCCCTGCTTGCGTATGGATGGCCCCTTAGGCTAATTGATTTATGGCGTGGCTTATACTAAGTACTTTGACAGAAAATGTAAATGCAGCCCAATATGCTTAAATAATATATCATTTTAAAGGGCTTGTAACGAAAAACATTTTTTTTTTGTCTTTCTAACTTTTATAGAAGTGGCGTTATGATTTTATATATTTTTTTTTAAAAAAATTCCCCACTAAAAATGTCCTTAAAAAATAGCAAGCAATCGAATATTTTTGTAGAAGTTTTATTTAAAGTTGCGCATTTACATGTTATATCATATTTAACACCCTCTCACACACGTCACATAAAGGCATGACCCCCCTCTCTTATCCCACTTAGCGCGTGATGTCAGTCAATGATGACTACTTAATTTTCATTGGCTTAATTTGTTTGCGTCTCAATAGCCTGTGGGCTATTACGACGTTAGCGTCTCAATAGCCAATGCCTTATTGATACAAAATAGACAAGTGATCTTATCTTATATGTTACAGACGCTCCTTCTGTACAGAAGATTATTGCGTCCTACGTATTTCTATGGTTTGTGTTTAGTCCTGTATTCTTACTAGAGTTTTAAAAGATGATAAAGTGGTGGCTTTCCTGGTTTCTTCAGGCAACCCATTCCACGCCCGAATACCGGACGGAAAGAAAGAAAACTTGTATGTGTTTGTTCTTGCATATGGAATAAGAAAGGTGTTTTTGTCTTTATGTCTATTTGAGGGTTGTATTAGGTTATCTTTGTGTTGTATTTCTAAATTAGAATTAATTGCCTTATGTATAATTACTAATTTACTCTTGGTTCTTCTATCCTCTAGTGTTTCAAGGTTTAATGATTTAACTAATGGTGTTACTCTTGTCAGTTTTGAATATTCTCCAGTAATGAATCTGGCAGCTCTTTTTTGTATTTGTTCTAACTTATCAATATTTTCTTTGGTGGATGGGTCCCATACTGAAGATGCATATTCTAGTATAGGTCTCACCAGGGTGAGATAGCATTTTAGTTTTATATCTTTGTGATACATATTGTCCGATAACCATTCATTAAATACTAAATATTGTAATTGTCACACAGCATTGAATAGCTACCGAAAACATTCTGCTTGTGACTGTTGCGCCGCTGAAAGGCCGACTAGTAGCTTGCAAACAGAGCTCGACTTGAACTACTCTGAACTCTGATACCGGAGTTTACGTTTGGCTTGCATTCATAGTCCTTCGATAGTTGCGCCTGCTAGCTGCGCTGCAGGTAAAACATTAGGAGTAATATTTATCGATGCGGCTGGTCTATCTGCCATGAATTATGTACATTATTGTACATGTACTGATTAACTAAATAGTAATCGATAACTCACGTAAAATAATATGGGCATATGGGACGGGATTCGGAGGATTGCCCTACGCTTACACTTACACCTACACTTTTACTTTTAGTTTAGACCTAATATTTGCACTTGCCATATCCCATGCATCCCTATCCCTAAATGTTGAAATCCTCCTTCGTTATCGTTTCTCTAGTTTACGTATTTATCTATTATTTATATTTTAAATTCAGTAAATAAAAAATATATAAATAAATTGAAAGCAAATAGTCCAAACAAAGAACGAAGCTCAACAGTAATTGAGTAAAAGATGGCTGCCAAGTTCGGTAGTTTAAGCTTGATTTATACATCTTGTCTTCTATTAAATTGTTGATAAAATTAATCTCAACATGATTACTTTAATAACATAAATTTTATTAATGGCTGTGTCTCAATTAAAATTACACAATAATCAAGATATTTCATATTTTTAAATACCATAGCATACTGGTGCTTAGCGATCTTTACTAGTACTCTGGCCCCGCGGGGTCATTGCTGGCACTAGGCCCCGCGCTTACCTAACGCCGCCACTGTCATAGAGACTGCTTAAAAGTTGCATGGAATCCTGGTCATGGAAATTTTAGTGAAAAAATCATGTCTAATTAAAACCACAAACTGTGACTGTGACATGCTCCTACCCCAAATTAAGAAATTAATTAATGCACAAACAATTGATCAACAGTTTAGACTGTATTTACTTCGGTAGTTATCTGTTGCTGACGCTCCTTCGTCATATTTAAACCTTTTACATATTTACTTATATTTCAAATTCAATAGAAATTATTTTTTTAAAACATAATTATTTTTTAAAAAAACACGGTGAGTCCGAATCAAAGAGCGAAGCTGAACTGAAAAACAAAGCCGAAGCTTAAAGATTAGAATTAGATGGCGACCAAATCCGGTAGTTTTAAAGCTCTGACTCTGTCTGATTTATTCATAATCTTGTCTACTAATTGTTGATAAAATTAATCTCAACATGATTACTTTAATAACATAAATTTTATTAATGGCTGTGTCTCAATTTTTTTTATACAACATAACTAAAAATAAACAAACTATTATGTGAGCCCATGGGCATGAGCATGGGCCTTTTCCCTAGGCCTAGGCCTATTCATTCAGTCCACTTTTGTTCGCGCTCATTTCAGAACCAAAAATGAATGGAGCATTCACTGACCCGACCCTGTTTATTTCAAATTATTGTTAAATGGTGCATCTATTCTCTATGAAGTATTTGAAAATTTGACACAAAAATCTTTGTTTCTTCTGATTTATTATAAATACAATTACAAAATTGTAGTAGTAAAGTAAACTACGCAATATTAAAGGTGCATATCGGAAGTTTCTGCGAGTCAAAATGTGCTGTATGTACTGTAAAAAGTATTTAAAAAATTCTTTTAAACAACATTAAAATGAAAATAAATGGTACGAAAGCTTATTAACATGATCAATAGTGTATTTGGAACTTAAAAAGTTATGATGATATGCTTCAATGTATTTTTTTTCAATTTTCTAAACACGTCATCAAGATTTTTCAGCTAGATAATTTGTTTGAAAAGGGATAAATGGAACAGCAATTTGATTAAAACATACATATTAATTTATACTAAATACAACGTTATCAATATTTAAATTTAAAAACATATATGCGATCTATATATAAACTTGAGTTTATTTGTTTAGAATTTTTAAAGCAGACTACATAGTACAAAATTTGAAACTTTCATCAGCATCCATGACACCCGAACTGGTAGAAACTGTGTGTGACGTATGTGCTTTCCGATATGTTCGCGCGGCCCTATATAAGCGAACGGTTTACGATCTGAGTTATTCTGTTGGGATCGCTCGTGTTCCGCCGACTCAATTTGCACTACTCTAGTTTGCGTTGTTCATTACTCACAATGTCTGACTCCGATGTTGCCGCTCCCGCACCAGCTGCTGCCCCAGCTAAAGTCAAGGCACCCAAGAAGAAAGCCGCTTCTGGCAAGCCAAAAACTGCGGCCGCTCACCCTCAATACAAAGTGATGATTGCTGCAGCTATAACAGCATTGAAGGAACGTGGGGGCTCCTCTCGTCAGGCTATCCTCAAGTACATCACCGCCAACTACAAAGTTGGAGACAACCCCACTGCTATCAATGCTCGCCTCAAGGCAGCACTTAAGGCCGGAGTTAAAGCTGAAGCTCTCAAACAGTCCAAAGGCGTTGGCGCCGCAGGATCTTTTCGTTTGGGGGAGAAAGCTGAGAAGAAACTCAAGCCAAAGGTCAAGAAAGTTGCCGAGAAGAAGGCTAAATCCCCAAAGAAGGTTACGAAGGCTGCTAAGCCCAAGAAACCCGCTGCCGCCAAGAAAGCCCCGAAGTCACCCAAGGCCAAGAAACCAGCTGCACCTAAGAAGGCAAAATCTCCCAAGAAGCCTGCTGCTGCCAAGCCCAAGAAACCAAAGAGCCCTAAAAAGCCAGCGGCTGCCAAGCCAAAAGTTGCAAAGAAACCCGCTGCAGCCAAGAAGCCCAAAGCTGCCAGGAAGGCACCCGCTGCCAAGAAAGAGTAAAGCTACTTTTCTTTTACCTGCCCCCCCCCCCTTCTAAACAGGTCCTTTTTAGGACCATACCAATGTTCCTGAGATTGCTTCAAGACTTATAACCTAAAATGACTTGCCTCAGTAGCAACTTGGTCTTCTCTAATTTTATTGCATACCTGATTATTGCAGCATGTTTCTTCACATTCTTATCATTTTAATCCCTAATTTCTGATGTTTTTGATTACATAGTTTGCGTCCATCGATGGTGTGTTAGGATTGGACATTATGTTTCCTGTTGCTTTGGCTTTGCTTAAACTGAAGCTTAATTCAGGATATCCCAATTAATTCGATTTTTTTAAGCAGATTCTCTCTTTTTTTCTTGATGGATATTCCGTCATTCTCTTTAAATTAGTCAGCAGCTTTATAAAGGTGAGAACATTAGATGAACTATTCGCAATAACACTGAAATTTTAAATGAAATCTAAAAATCAGAGATGCCATTTAAAAATCAAAGAGTTGTAAAGCTTTTCAGTACTATCCTTAAGTACGTCAATTTTAAATGACGTGATGTTTCACCCCCCCCCCCCTGGTCGTCATGACATCTTACACCTCATTCCAATGTGTCTACACTAAACTTGACCCCCACCCCAAAAAGATGTATTTTATAATTGAAAATTAGGACGTTGCAAATTACTTTTTATAATTTTATTATGTAATTAGTGTAAGGCTGCGCTCTAATATCTTAATTCGCGTAAAACCACTGAAAACGTATTTACATAAATTGCAAGCAATCAAATATTTTAGTTGCGGGGTTTTTTGATGTGACGTTTAACACCCTCTCTCCTCATAACACATCGTCACAAATGTGTGCCCCCCTCCCACTCTTGGCCCGTAAGGTCATTCATGGAGTGCCCCTTACTGCTAAGTTAATCTCTGCCAATAAATTACAATGTCATGACGTGATTAAAATTACGCTACTCTACAGGAACTTCAATTTTGGTTGGGGTTTCCAATAGCCTATTACACTATGATTTACATAAGCAGAAAAATAGAGCTATAGTCAAGCCCATTAAATATCAAGAAAATAATAATGTTCAATATTGCAGTCAGGAACAATTAATCTTAAATCCACTCACTATACTATTCTAACACTGCCATATCCCTCAAGTCCTTCTTTATTTCTGCCTTTAAAGATGGTCATATACCAGTATGATATAGTATTCTTGATTATACTTTCAGTTGATTACCTTATCAAGGACATGGAGATGCGGTGGTATAAACCTATAGAAATCTTATGAGAGGCTAAGACATGCACAATGCACATGTGGTATAAATGCCAAAATTGTGGTGTCTTCACAACATCCGATAAAGTTTCTCCACTCTCTGAAATCTCCGGACACTCCTGAACAACTGCTAATGAAGGTAGGGGCACTAGTAATGGTACCAAGAAAATTACAGCCATGGAAGCTTTGTCATGGCACAATACTTCAGGTCACACATCTGCAAAAATAACCTAATTGAGGAAACTATTTTTGCTGGCAGTGACCCAGGGAGGAGAGTTTTTATTCCTTTCATCGCCATCAAACCCACTGATCTCTCACTTCAGTTCAAAGGCCTCAAATTTCCGTAAATATCTGCTTTGCAATGACAATAAGTCATTGGGACAGACTCACAAAATTTAGCCATTTAATTTAGGCAAGATTGCATGCTGGTGGTCATATTGTAAAAGGAGAGCCAAACTGGTACATGAAGAGATCCTTACCAAATAATTAGGGCTGTTATCAATTAAATTTAATCGTTAACTTTTGAAAAATTACCGATTACTTAATCGATAATTTTGTTAAGCTAAAAATAAAGATGTATGACGTCATTAAACTGAAAATTTCAAGGGAAGTAATAAAAACTGGCAATTGGTATGTGCATTAAGTTATTTTTAAAACAGTTAGCACTGAAAACAAGTTAAATAACGTATTAAAGTTGAGGCACTTGAATGAAACAGCAGCTTAATTCAGGATATCCTAATTACTTCGATTTAAAAGCAGATTCTCTCTCTTTCTTGACGCATATTCCGTCATTCTCTTTAAATTAGTCAGCAGCTTTAAAAAAAGGTGAGAATGACACTATTAGATGAACTATTCGCAATAATACTGAAATTTTAAATGAAATTTAAAAATCAGAGATGCCATTTAAAAATCAAAGAGTTGTAAATCTTTTCAGTACTATCCTTTTCTGTATTGTTTCTATTCCCATTGGTTGTTTCCCTTGCCTTATCCATTGAGTCTAGTCTGGTATTCTTATTAGTATTGTTAGAATTTTAAATGTGGTTCTCCTAGTTTCTTCAGGCAACCGATTCCAGGTTATTCTATAAATTCTTCTATCCGCTAGTCCTAGTGCAGCATTGGCGAACGTTTTAAGGGCCGTGTGCCCAAAATTCAATAAAACCCCTCTTATTTCTAGCAAAAGTGTCAAGACTCCAAACTCTAATGAAACCCGATAAAGGTACTGGTTAAAAGATTAAGGTGGTCATTAGTTGTTCGCGTGCCTGTTGATGGGGCCAGGGCTGGCCTAAAGGAATTGGAGGCCCTAGGCGAAGTGAATGTGGTGGCCATAACTAATTATAAGACTTATCGGAGGCCCTAGGCGACTGCCTATGCCTGAAGTCTAAAGCCGGCCCTGATGGGGCTCTGCGTGCCATAGGGACACGGTGGTCGAGTGGCAGCGCGCTCGACTGGCGTTCCGATGGTCACGGGCTCGACTCCATTTGAAGGCAACGATTCGTTCCAGGTGACGTCCCTGAGTCACCAAGCCCCGAATGGGTACCTACACTAGTTAGGCGGCTGGGTAATGCGTGGAACCCTCAGTGGAACCCTCATCCGTGGCCTGCATCACTTACCAACAGATCATCCGTCATGACCACAGCTTCCACAGGCACAGGTCATGACGGATGATCTGTTGGTAAGTGACTATTATTACTATTATCTTCTGCATAGAGTTGATAGAGCAATGAGTATGAGCGTCTGTATAAATAAGATAAGATAGGTTTGAATTTTTCGCTCACGCGGTCCTAAAATGGTTCGCCATCACTGCCCTAATTCATAATTTGGAGACCTTATTTTAAAATAAGGAGTTTATTTAGTGACATCGCTATTTACTATTTTTATGTGCCAATGTTGAGTTGAGGAGGAGGGCGCCCCCATTTTACTTCACCTCTCCATCCATTTGCGAAAGGGAGTCCACTCTCTTCACTCGATCACAAGTCAAAGTAAAGTAAACACTGTACTATACTATACTGATAGTGATACACTATACGCCAACCCAACAATAATAATACACCATTAAGTTAGTAGTAAGTATCTATTTAGATTAGTAATTTGTGATTCGCAGCGCTAAGATAGGAAGTAAAGTACAAATTTAATTATGAAATAATATTGGATGCTTAATTATTAATTCCAATAATAATAGTGAAAATATAATGTCAGTCATCATTGAAAATTGGTAAGAAGAGATCGTTTCTACTCTGACTCTACCACTACGACTACGACTTCCTTAAGTCAAGTCGTTATCAAAAGTTAAAGGGGGGATATGACAGTTGACTAACGCCTTGTCATGCCTTATGAAGAAAAAAACAAGAACATAAATATATTTACATTCTTATGTGTTTATTTGGCTGTGATAAGGCGATAGACATTTGTTTTGAAGTGGTGACAGGCGATAGCCTATTATAGTCTATAGCTGTGATAAGATAATAGTAATAGTAATAGACATTAGCTTTGAAGTGGTGCCAGGCGATGGTTGTGCACAGTGTGATAAGGTGATAGACATTTGTTTTGAAGTGGTGCCAGGCGATGGCTGCGAAGGGGATGTTCATCTTAATAAAAATAAATTCCAAATTTGGGTAAAAGCGAAGTATGTCGACCGTGACGTCACGGTCATGGCGGCCTTCTTTGTTGTTATAGCACGTCCTTAAAAAAGCTTTAAAATTAAAATTCTATAGCTATACCTAACCCAAACCCTAAAACTTTCAATTTTCCGGAAATTCTAAAGCTATACTATACCTAACCCAAACCCTAAAATCTTCCATTTTTTATAATCCTTTTAGAATTTATAGAACTTTCTTTTCCAGCAACCTGTAGCGTCGTGACGTCACGGTCAACATACTTCGCTTCAGCCCAAATTTGATTATACAGTAAAAACTTTTTTTGAAAAATTGAATGTAGTCAAAGTTAAAAAATGTGTGACAATTTTCAACTTTGATTTTGTGTAACTAGGAGATGGGTCATTGTTGGATTGATGTTGGCTAGGTCCAAGAGGTCGTGTAAAAGTTTATTGGTCTTCCTCTGCGACATGAACTAAAAGTAAGCTACTAGGTCTTTTCCGGTCTTTTCATATTTTATTTTCGTATATCGCGTAGTAAAGAGGTAGTCAATATTGGACTATAATAATTAGGGAACAGATGGATATGTTTTTTTACTATTTGCCGGATCCGAATAGTTTGGCTCTAATATTTGCTGGATCCGGATTTCTGATCGGATATCTACACATTTAAGTGTAAGAGCTAAGAGGGTGTACTTTACTACTTTATATCTGGTATTTAATACTATTTATTAAAATATTTATTATCCAACAAATGGAGAGTATCAGCTATCTACAATGACGGTTTGCGACACTGTCAACGTCCATCGCTGAACATTATACAATGAATTGAATGCATGAACCTGAGCGAAGTTCAACAAACTTTGTAGTGTGTGCCATGCAGACAGTGTTGTACTGAGTGTGTAGTGTGGTGTCATCATCATCATCATTGCCTGTCGTCCCATCTGGGGCATAGGCCACAAACAAAGACTCTCCAGGCATCCCGGTCCTGTGCCAATCTCTCTAGCTGTCCCCAGCTGTGCCCACTCTTATTGGAGTCTGTCTCCAGTTCCCTTTTCCAGGTCCTTTTGGGTCAACCTCTTTTTCTCTTGCCCTGGGGTTCCAAGTGAGGGCTTGTCTCACAATGCTGGATGTAGGCTTTCTGAGGGTGTGGCCAATCCATCTCCATCTGTGCTGGCGTATTAGTTCTTCCACTGGCTCTTATTGTGTACATTGCCAGAGGTCCTCGTTGGTGATGATATTTGGCCAGCGGATTCGGAGACATGTGTTTATAAATGCTTGAAGCTTTTTCGAAATGACTGCTGTAATCCACCATGTTTCAGCTCCACATAGCAGGACAGGCTTTACTGTGGTGTTTAATATCCTGACCTTGGTCTGGAGGGTCAATTTGTTGCAACTCCAAACTTTTTTTAGCTTTTTAAATGCTGTTCTTGCTTTGCCAATTCTCACTCTAACATTAGCGGCTGTCCCTCCCTGCATGTCTATGATGCTACCGAGGCTAGTAAAGCTATCCACCTCCTCTAGAGTTGTTCCTCCCAGTGTTATTGGGGTGTAGAGTCATAATAAAACTGTTCTTTTATTTAAGTTTTATATGCTGTTAGTTAACTAAGTTTGTTATCTTATGTAGTTGAGTAATATCTGTACTTGTAAGTTATTGACTTAATATTTTTTCTCGTATTGAAATAGATTGTTTTACTTTATTTTGCATTGATTTTAATGATTTCATGATCAACTCTTGTTAATTTGTTATTTTGTTCTATATTAGTAATATAATGATGTATAACTTAATTTGTTACTTAACTTAATTTGTAAAATTATAATATTAAATATTCACAATAGCCTAGGGCCTAGAGTTATAAAATAATAAGAGCGAATAAAATGTAACACATGAGACAAGCAACATTTTTACTTTTAAGTTCGCAAATCAAATCAGAATAGCAACTGCCATTTAAAGTTCAACAGAAAAAATCAACAAAGAATATAAAATTATTACAATATTATTACAACTTATATCATAAAAGTATTAAAAGTAAAATGTTTAAATGTAAATACTGAATTGAAAGTATTGAATGATTGACTACTGTCAATGTACTGTTCAATGACAAAGAAGTTAAAATCGAAAGCCAACGCTCAGCCTGTCCCCATTTCCAAGGCTCCTGTTTATCTATAAAGTTTATAGTATAATCTAATAATTACAAATTTAATTTATATTATTATTTTTTAACATAAAATTATTATGTTTTAAAATAAAATTATTGTACAACCTATATCAATGAAATTAATTTAATGACATGAGTAAATAAAATAGTTACTAGTTAGTAGTAAGTTGTAACGTGGTACTCAGCAGTATCTGTTACCTTTAAGTTTGTAGTTTGTTTCTTAAATTTTTATGTTTCGAAAAGTTAAATGTTTGTCATCCCCAATTTTTTTTTCAAGAACAATAACATCCCAAGTTTGTATTGCAACAAGCAATAATGCTTATCATCATTTATTTGCCCCGCTGTGCTGAATGCTCTTACTATCCATTCTTGTTAAATGTATTGATTTCTGGTTATTATTTTTTACTTTTTATATATATACATGTATATATTATCTTTATAAACTTATTAATATTAATTTGATTTTATTAAAAAAAATTCTTTACTACTACATTGATTACCGGCTCCTATCCGGATCTGCCATAAGTATTTGCCGAATCCAGATAGTGGCAAAAATCCGGCCCAGACATCCACCCTGCTGGCTGTTCCTTAATATTGATATTCCTAAACTAAAAAATCGTTTAAAATGATACCAAACACTTAAGGAAAACGAAAAATTTGAAATAAACTGCTATGGCTTGAAAAATAGCAATATAAACAGTAAAATTAGGGCTGCAGAAATTAACTATTAATTTTTCTATTAATTATTAAAAATTATACAGATTAAATTATTTTTTAACAATTAATCAACCCATCACTTACAAATTATTAGAAGTCAAAAAGTGAAAAAAAAACAAAAAAAAACAGTAGATAAATAATAACAAAGTACCTGACAATTACACGAACATTTTGGTTTTAAACTATTTACTGGTGGGATTTGTTCAAAATTAATTGACATTATATTGAACTTCTTATATTTAAATTAAAATATGTTAATTGCCCGGCCCCCAGAAAGATGTAATTTAAATATATTTTCGTCTGTTACAATGGCAAAAGTATACTCAACAATTTCCTTAAATTTCATGCTTCTGCCCACTCGGGAAATAGGAGAATTAATGATTTTCAATTTTTATATAGTCCATAGAAATATAAAAAATGCCTTTGGGCCCCGGCCCCACATGAGCGGTAATTTTAAACGAAACCTCTTAAAGAACCTTATTCATGTAATGTTATGCACGTGTACTAAATTTCACATTATTTTGTTATCTGGATGTTGTTAATATTGCTCATTATTACTTATTGTTAGTTCAAACTCCTTGTCAAATGTGTGATTGACTTCGAAGTAAAGGGAGGAGTATTATAGCTCTGACAGACTGGCATAGGGGGAGCTGGGAAAATAAATAAGATTCACATCAGATATAAGTTTTGGTCTTACTACTCTCATTATTATTCAAATCAAATCACTGCCATAAGCCTATATCTTGTCTGGCCTCACTGAAAAAAATTTGAATTATTAATTTATGAAAACATATATTTATCAGAAAAAACATTAATCTCTCATTCAATTATGAGTTGTATGCTCTAAAGCTGTGTTTTCCTGGATACATAAAAAATCTAACACTAGCAATAAAATGTGAATTTAAATGTTTCTAAATTAAACATACTGGACACATTCTATTATTTTATATATTTATGTTTTCAGACCAACTTTCAAGTGGAAATCTCTTAAATATTTTTGAAGCATGATAATGGCCACTGTAAAAACTTCTAACGCCCTCTTTGGGAGCAGAAGGCTAGCAATCTATAAAAATTCCTTGAGATTTTTTCAGGGTTTTCATTCTCATAGAGTAATAAGAATCTCAACAACGTTTGCATCTAACTATCACTTAAATAAACTATTTACAAGCACAAGACATGCTGTATTTTTGTGTCGTTCGTATGCTTTGATAAATAGGCATGCTAGTCTCACTAATTCTAAAGAACTAGAATTAGACCTGAAACCAGATGCCATTGATATATTTAAGTCAGCTATTAGGGCCGTGCGCCCTAAGGCCATGATAGAAAATGTTTTGCTGTACAACCGAATTTCCTCAACTCTGAAAGTGCAAGACAGGTGTTACAAAATTAATAGAAATGTGTTCATAGTTGGTTTCGGGAATGCTGTTTTGGGTATGGCAAGAGTTGTAGAGGATATGCTGGGAGAACATGTGGTCACAGGCATTATCAGCATTCCTCGGGGATTGCAGGAGGAAATTAAAGATGCATACAGCAAGTAGGTCCTTTTTTAAGTATTTTATGACATGAAATTTTGTTTAAAGTATTCATGTACTTTATTTTACATAAGTGTTTTATTATATTGTTCTTGTAATTACCTTTTTTAATACTTAAAAAATCTTTAAACATGAAATAATAAAACATTTTGACACAACATTCTATCGACCGCCTTCAGATTAAAAAAAATCTCATTATAAAAATTTAAGCTAACCATCATATCATATACCCTGCAAATTTAAATGTAGTTGAAATTATTTAATCTTTTCGTTTCTATTGTAAAAGACTTAATTTGCAAATTATTCTTAACTTGCAATTAGTTTTTGTTTTCAAGTTTACCCTTATAATGTACATAAATTTAGAGGCTTAGTATTTGTTTTGTTTCCTTAGCCAAAATTTTAATTTTTCAGTGAAATGTTCTTGGCGCCAGATACAAAGATACAAGTGTATGTAGGTGCCAGTGACAACGAGGTGGATGAGGCTGGACATAATGCCTCAAAAGCCATTCATGGACTTGTTTCAAACCTTGTGGAGACTGATGTTCTTATAGTACTCTGCTCTGGTAAGTGATAAAAACTAAGTGGGGTCAATTTAAATTATGCAAATTTACACACCAATAGACCTGCCATTAAAATGTATAACACAAGATATATGTGCATGTGTGTATTTTAATGCCAATAAATGTATAAGGGTTCAATATATCAATAATTGAGGGAAAAAATCTGACTCCATTTAATTACAATTTATTGACTACAATCATACTTAAATTTTAATACATGAACTTGGACCTTTAAACTAAAAGTAATATTGTGCCTGGTTACAACTAACATACAATTACACAAAATTTTAAAAAATGTGCAAAATTAATGTTTGAGTCAATATTCTGTACACTAACAATAAAAAACAAATTCATCATAGATAGTATCATTGCAACATTGCTGTGAATAAAACCTCCAAAAACACATTTATTTGTATTAGCGCACATCTTGTGCAAAAGGAAATTTCAAACACATGTGAATATATAATATTTTGCTACCACAATATTGGTTATTGATCATCAGTTATTCCCATGCATTTTGGCTGGTGACATAACCGGATTTTACTGTAATTATTTGTCTTTCCATCTGATAAAAGAAATCTGACATTATATTAAATTATAAAGTTCATAAATTATGAACACAAGCAACTATACAAAATACGCCTATGATTTCTGTGAATAAAATAATAGACGTTAAGTTTTATTAATAGACTCATGAAGGTGCAGACATTTCATCAAATGTCTTCATCAGTGAAATAAATAAACAAAAGTGTTTAAATTATATTTACATCATATATTACATAACTTATAATGAAAAATTATTAAGTTGAGAAAAGAAAAGAAGTGTGGACACAAGTCCCTAACAAAAACAAAGCACAGATGATGAGGAAGGAAGTGACTAGAAAACCTATATAAAATGAAAAGCTAAAAAATTGAATTATTGCCTTTCAACTACTACTACAAAGAGGAGACCGTGAAAAAAATACCTTTGTTGGTAAATATTTGTTAAACAAGATTTGTTATGTTCTTAAACAAATATATAATTTTCTACAGCTGGAGGCTCGACACTGTGTCCCTCTCCACATCCACCTATCACCCTCAAAGAACTTCATTCTACAACTCAACTGTTGTGGCAAAATGGAGCCAATGTCAAAGAAATGAACACAATTAGAAAAAATATTGAAATGCTGAAAGGTGGAGGGCTGGCTTTAGCAGCAAGGCCTGCAAAAGTAAGTATGACTTTAAACTAGGGCTGGTACTGATTAAAAGTATTTCTTTTGATTAATCTGGAAAAATAAATTGATTAATGGATTCAATTTCGATTAATTATATTTTATATAACGCATAAGCAGATCCTGTTAAGTGGCGAAATCGATTAGGTCGTGCTAATTCCATGGCTCCCAAATTTTGTGAGGTAACACTGCAAATTTGCTCTGCTATGCAAGAAATAAGTAATAAAAATCTTTTTGTTTACGCATGCAAATCTAAATGAGTAATAATATCATGAGGGAAAAGTGTGTAAGTAACAAAAAAAATAATGAATAAATTGAAGGAAAAAAAAAATTATAAAAATTTGCATAAGTATTAATAAAATTTTAATGGATTAGATTCATTTTTATCGATTAAAAGTTTTAACGGTCGATCTATTACTTAATTGTTAATTTTTGCAGCCCAACTTTAAACTGATTCTTTTCATTATTTCAGTAGGTAGATTGTCTATAAAAAGAAATATGTCTTTCATTCAGATAGGTTTATAAATAAAAATAGCTGCCATGCAATATAACCCAATAACTTGTTACTTTATTACTGAAACGAATGCAATAATAGTTACAACCATGTATTCACAGGTTCTGTCACTGGTACTTTCATCTGTTGTAGGAGACACAGCAGATCTAGTGGCCAGTGGACCAACCTGTCTGACACAGCCCACCCCACACCACTGCCTTGAGATCCTACAGAGACTAGCCATAATAGACAAAGTTCCTGACAATGTTCGCAAGTTCTTAGAAAGGCAAGCCAAACAAATAAATATTGCCAAGGCACAGACAATTCATGACCCACTGCAGGCCAAGGCAGAGAGAGATGCCATTTGGCAAGATGTTCAAAACATTGTTGTAGGAAATAACTCCATTGCTTGCCAAGCTGCTGTAGCAAGAGCATCTGAACTAGGTTACTTCCCTCTAATTCTAACTACAGTTTTGACAGGAGAAGCCAGGGATATTGGATTTTTGTTTGCCAAATTGACCAAGTTTGTTATGATGTGTTTTGACAGGTCAGTCAGTTTATTGATTTGTTGGTAGGGATTTAACTGTTTTTATTTACTGGGCGAAATTTAGACATTAACTGCTGGACATTGTTGGCAACTATATTTAATAACCGATTACTGTTATAGTTAAGAAGATAAAATATTTATAAATAAATATTTAACGCTCTGAATTTTTGTACAGCTTCATTTCTCAACAGTTAACCAAACTTTTTAATATATTTATTAAATTCGCTTATTTTTTGTTCTCTCTAAACTATGAATTATTTTTTAGACTTGGTAATTTAGACTTATGTATTAATTTAAAACTGATGTATTAAAAGAAGCCCAGAAAGCAATGCTAATATCATCCTTGCAATCAGCCAAGTAAAATTAAAACTAATCAAAAGAAAGTTGTTGTTTTTTTTACAATATCTTAACTGTAGCCAACTTATTACAATATATATATGCAAATTGCAATATTTGAATACTCACAAATGATATTAATGTGCATATTTATTTTAAAATAACTATGATATTGCATAATAAATTAATTATCTTAGTCATAAATCAAGTTTTATTTAAAATATATCTAGTATGTTTTTGACTATTTTTTCACAGACGAGCTGGTCTGGAGCCCAACCCAGAGCTTTCCATGCTAGAGCTAGAATTAGTTCGTGGAGGCATCAGGAAAAAGTGGATCAATCATATCGGCAACTCTGTCGACAGAGCCCACAACATGAACAAAGACATTTGCATCATATCCGGTGGAGAGATTGACATCAGCGTGTCTGGTGCTGGCATCGGGGGAAAGTGCATGGAGTCGGCCCTGGCGGCAGTCATTCAGTTGTACCAAGAGTTCAGAGTCAAAGAGATGAATGTTGTAGAGTCACAGATGTGCTACCTCAGCTGTGACTCTGATGGCCATGATGGCGTGACAAAGATGGCCGGTGCTGTTATTGATCAGTCACTGCTGGAGTCCGTGGAGGAAAAGAAGCTGGACATGGCTGAATACCTCAATAACAATGATTCTTATAACTTCTTTATGCAAGTCAATGAGGGTAAAAATTTGATCCGTACCAATTTGACAGGCACTAACATAATGGATATGGTCATCCTCATGGTACAGAGGCCTAAAGAGAAGAAGTACCAGTGGAGTTGAGAAATAAAAACAATGTTTTGTTTACATGCATGGAAGAAACCTTTACTTGATATTATATGCAGTGGCGTCGCTGGGGGGGGGGGTGCGGTGGGGGCGGGCCGCCCCGGGTGACACCATCAGGGGGGTGACACCAGACTGTAAAAATCTATATATTCCCGTTATTTGGCACTGGAAAACTCGGAGGAGTTCTATAGGTTAAATCATGAGGGGGTGACACCATGAGCTACCGCCCCGGGTGACACCAGCCCTAGTGACGCCTCTGATTATATGGATTTACATCTTACTTTAGTTATGTAGTAACTGAATGGATTTAAATAGATGACAAATGATAATGAACTGACTTTTCTGCTTTTGTTAGGTCTGTTTTATATTTCACCATATAAGTTGATGACCATTGTACTGATAACGCAAGGTATTTGAAAAATATTAATGCATTCTTGTTATAAAACTTTTTGTTGCATTTACTATTGATGTCATTCTTTACACATTTCTTTTTATTTTATAAACTTCAGTCAATAACAAAAATAGACTTATTAATTTTTTATCACATTCATCCATTATGGATTGATGTTCAAGTTTCCAGTGTCAACATTCAAGTAATATTTCTGCTTGACTTGATTGACAAAATATTTATTTAAGCAATATCTCTATTTTATCACTTACTAACCGATAGTTTTACTCTTCTGTGCAATGCTTTTTTAAAAAGTTTTTTTTGGTTTTGACAATCTCAAAGTTCTTTATTGATATTGTACAACTAGCATTTCATAACAAAACTTTACATAGCTACTTTGGAGCTCCACATTGTCTTCATCTACTAATAGTATGTATATTTTTTATATGTCCTTTGAATTAATGAATTCACACTTGATGAGTAGGTGAGTATTTTCCTCATGTCTTTATCATTGTTTTAAAAAGAACTTCATTTTTCTCTGCAGTTAAATTACTCTACAATTTCAACCTAGAAAAATGTCTGTGATAATGAAAATAAAGCTACTACTTCAAATACCTGTGTAATGATTTGCATGGGTTATAACCATAATGAGTATATATTTTTTGTATATATATATTTACCCTAACTGAGATATTGTAATTTCCCAATATATAACTTAAACATGTATAAATGCTGAATTAAGAAATATAATAAAGGAATATAGAAAATATCTACTGTAATGTTGTAAATGTTTTTTAAACTTTTTTTTTTAATCAAGTTTTCCTATGACTATAAAATGAACTTAAGGAATAAAAAAAAAATTAATAGTTGTTACTGTAATGTGGAATCATTTATAAAATGTGAATTATTCAATTTCTTTGGCTGGTTTGTGTCCAGAATAATCACAATCCTTTTTAAAAAAAAAAAAAAAAAAAAAAAGAAATATACCGTTGAGAAGGTTGACAAAGGAAAGAAACCCCCAAAAAATAGTTTTTATGTAATGCTATTACTATGTAGTTTTAAAGCACAATAAAAATTAATTTATCACAAATAACAGTTATTGAAAGATTAAAACATCATGATAAGTATGATGTTTTACACGATGCTATTTACAAAAAATAAAACTTAAGTATTGGTTTGCAGTAAATTTCTTACAGCTAAGCTCTCATTGGCACATATGCATTCAAGATTACATTACTTTTCTTAAACTTTATGTAACAAACTTTGCCTGATGTGTTGAAAAGTAGGCCAAACTCTAAAAGGCCAACCCATCTGGCTCAGGAGGTCAGCACCGTCGTTATTTTGATGTGCTCTGTTATCTTGTTAAGGAAAGTTTATGCTTTATTTGGTTCATTTTAAAAATGACATCATTTACTGGTCAGTTTTTTTTTAATTCTTGTTTTCACAAAGTTAAAATCAAGTGTTTTCAGTGTCATCACATGTCCAATGCCTTCTCAAATTAAAGTAAAGCTATTCTACTCTCATTTAATTTATTTAAAAATGGAGAAATTTTTATCTCCTGTAAACTTAGTTTTAATTCTCTTTTGCAGTGCTGCATCCAGTTGTATACATGATATGGGATCCAGAATATGTTCAGTAATTTCTAAGGATGTTTTCCTTTATAACTTCTATGAATTACTTTAAAACTACAATACATGTTTTAAAAAGGCATTCAGTAGTTGTAGGTCTTCCTACATCATTTACTGTAAATCAATATCTCCATTGTAAAAGACATTTACCCAACTGGCCACCCTTTAGTAGCCATGCTCTGCATAGTGGATTAACTTCATCACGTCAAAAGACAGTTCATCCCCATAATATGAATATGTGTTCAGCTGCAGACAAACATGGTGGCTCTACCACTAATGATAAGTTATTACTGACAAATCCTGAATGTGCTGCTGACCCTGACTCATGGACTGCTGAAGTCATTGGTCAAACTATAAAGGAAGCCAGGGAGATTTTTGAATATGCTGTGGAATCTGTTCTCCCTCAGCAAATGATAAGGAGTGTAAGTAAAGAACTTTTTAAGTTTAAGATAACAGCATATATTAATGAAACACTAATCTTATGAAATGCTTGTCACATATAATGTCAGAATTTTAGCATTAATATAATTTAAAAATTTTTTTTTGTATTTGACTGGTAAACTTCAAAACGTAAATAATTTATTTAAAACCCAGTAACTTTTTGGCCAAATGAGAGTTTTCATTGTGGACATCCCGTGCCATAAAGTGATTCAAGTGAGCATGACTTTTTCCCCAACAGAAGCTCAACTACAACCCGATTGCCCAGACACTAACTGCTAATGGCCTAGAGTACAAGCTGAACAGCAATCTCTATGTGGTAGGCTTTGGGAAGGCTGTTCTAGGGATGGCCAGAGCTCTGGAAGATTGTGTTGGTGACCAAATAGTGAAGGGAGTTCTCAGTGTACCAGTAGGCATGCAACAAGCATTGAAACAGGCGGGAAAACTGTAAGTAAATGTCCTTGTCAATATTCTCATAAAAATTCACACTTGTCAGTTAGTCCTCATCTGAACTACTACATAATCTCATTAACACTTCGTTCAGCTTTTTATTTCTTGGATTGGGGGCGCACAGTATTGCAACTATGGGTTTATAAACTGGAGAAATAATCTTCTGTATAGACGGAGCGTCTGTAACAGATAAGATATGATAAGATAATGGTGGTGGTCAGGCTCATGCACTTTTTTCCCTTAACAGCATTCTTTAAATAACAGCAGAGTTTGTTAGTTTGTTTTTGTTTGGAAAGGAGGATAAAAAAACTTGTCCTCCCCCCAGTATATCTTACTCTAGCTCACCCCCTTTTGAACTTCTAATTAACGAGCAATAGTATAATATTATTACTACACTTGAATGGCATGGGTTTAATGAACATGCTGTTCATTATAAATTTAAGTTTAAGATATTATGTCCAAGCAAAACAATTATTACTGAAAAAATATGCTATAATATTATAATTTAAATTATAATATATTTTTTAATCAACCAAGAACATTATGTTGAAACTGAAACAGAAATTGTCATCTTTTAATAAATATTTTAAAAATATTTTTAAACATAGAAATAAATGAATTTAAATGCCTTATATTAACTTCACCGTCTTGTTGAAGGCCGGCGGAAAAACAAAAGTAAAGAATTACCCACTTCCTGTGATGCTATCAAGCTGAAATTTTCCACATAGACAATGCATTGTATCAAAATTTCAGATCGATCAAATGTACTGTAATATAATTAATACACTTTTAGTTTATCTCTATGAAACTCAATGTCTCCGTCTGCTATTGTTCACCTCCACGTGTTGCTGGAGTTCAGTGTCCAGCAAGACAACAGCTCCCCCCCCCCCCTTTGTTTGACAGCAAAGGGAGTTCAGTCTGTAAATGTTTGTCACACAGTGCATATTATTTTGAATATAATCAATACTTTTTGTTCTGTCTAATATACAAGGGATTTATAGCCAAAAACTTTGTTTTTACGGGTTGTTTAATTTTCTATCTTGTTCTAATTATTTTTATAATAAACTGATCTGGCTAAAGATTGAATTGTTTGATATTCAATGAACCTATTCTCTCTAGAGACATGCTTCTGATGCCCACCTCAAAAATTAAAGTTATTGAAGGGGCAGCAAACAATCTGCCTGATGCCAGTGCCCATCAGGCAGCCCTGGAGATAACAGAAATTGTCAAAGAAGTGGGTCAGAGTGATGTTTTAATTGTACTCATATCAGGTGAGACAAGTTGTTGGAACCAAAAAGAAAATTGGTAAACAAGGAAGGGGAAAACCTGTAGAAAGTTTTTGAAAACAAAATAAAATTTAGTTAAAAAGCCTACTTCAGCAAAAACATAAAAACAATATTCGAAGAGATGTATAAAAATTACCTATTTTTTAAATATCCAAGAGTATGGTAAGCTAGGCATAAACTTACCAAATTTTAATACTGCATTATCTGTTTTATATTAATTCTTTTATTTAATTTAATAGATATGGATTCTTTCATTAGGTGGAGGATCTGCCCTCTTGCCAGCCCCCGAGCCTCCAGTTTTGCTAGAGGACATGCTGCATCTTACTAAACTCATGTCCCGGTCGGGGGCCAGTATTATGGATCTTAACACAGTTCGCAAACACATTGACCTTCTCAAAGGGGGTGGCTTAGCAGAGCTGGCGTGGCCAGCCAAGGTAATTTTTTTGGTTACAAATGTTTCCTAACAACCAGTGTTCCCAGTGTTTAAGCAGCATGACTATGCAGCCAGGCAGATATCTGACCGGCACCACACAGTAGTTCAGAATTACTGAACACCAAATTTAGTTTTTTGATTGGGTTATTGGACCCTAATATTTTTTTAAAATAAAAAAAAAAGCGAAAATAGCTGTTGGAAAATCATTTATAGTTTTAAATAAAAGCATTAAGAAATTATTATAAACATTAAATTTTTAAACCTTGCCTTTTTAAATTACAATGTGTTGTTCATTTATAATTACTTTCCAATTGAAATTTTTATAGGTTATTTCCCTTATTCTTTCTGATGTCATTGGAGACCCCCTGGACTTTATTGCTAGTGGACCAACAGTACCTGACTCGACAAAACCGCAAGATGTCCTTGACCTCTTCTCAAAGTTTAGCATTACAGAATCTGCACCTGAAACCATCTTGAAACTTATCAAAGGAAAACTTGAGCAGTCTTCAGTAGCAACCTCAGGTACAAGTACTGATTGTGGGAGACAACTGATGGACTGGTCTCATGTTCACAATATCCTTGTTGGCACTAACAAAATAGCCTGTGAAGCTTCTTGCACCAAAAGTTTAGATTTTGGTTACTTACCCTACATTTTGAGTACTGAACTTGAGGGGGAGGCACAGGAAGTTGGTAAATTTTTTGCTTCACTTGGAGTTTGTTTACACTCTTATTTTCAGTCTCAAGGTAAAGAGGAGTCAACGCATTTCAAAACACTTGAAAATTCCTTGCTGAACCTGTGTATTCCCAGAGAGAAATTGGATGAAGTCTTACAGCTGGCTGCAGCTGTTAAAAGGTCACGTAACCAGGGAATTTGTTTGGTGGCCGGAGGGGAGACAACTGTCAATGTGAGAGGGGAGGGTAAGGGAGGACGCAACCAAGAAATGGCAGTGTCTGCTGCTGTAGAGCTTGACAAGAAATTTTCAGAGCAGTTCAAACAAAGTGAGAACCCTTCATTCACAAGTGTAGTGTTCCTGTCTGCAGGGACAGATGGCCAGGACGGACCCACATCAGCAGCAGGTGGGGTGGTCAGTGCGGGTTTTGTCTCACATGCTCTTAGGTCTGGTTTAATGGTGGAAGATTACCTGGCAAGAAATGACACTCACACCCTGTTAACTAAGATTAACAATGGGACAGGTTTAGTTGTCACTGGACTGACAGGTACAAATGTCATGGACATTCAACTGTTGCTTGTCAAAACAGTAATTAAAAACAATTAACATTTCTTTATTGAATGGATCATACTTTTTTTTTTTTTTTGTCTGTCTTCCTGACTCAAATTCGTTAATCAAAAAAGTCTTTGACACAAGGAAATAATACAGAAGTTTTGAAGTTATATTACATCATTCCATTGCTGATACTTATTAATTCCATTAGATGTTAACTTATATAATTTTATAACTTTATTTTAAAATTTACTGTTGATTTACAGATTAGTATGATATTTCCCTTGCCTTAGAAAGACTTCCAAATATTTTTCAAAATATATTATCCTCTTAAAATTATGTGTTTGTTTTTTTAATGAATGGCAGAAAACTAGAACTGTTTACAGTCAGATTTTAATTACTAGAATTTCTGAGCAAATAACATAAATTTAAGATAAAGCATTGCTTACATTTTTAAAATTCAATTTTGAGCAGCTTTTTTAGAAAGGCATCAATAAAATAAACAGAACTTTACATCATTATTTACTATTGTAATGAACTTAACTTTTAAAATTGATTATTAATAACTTTATAACTCTGAATAAGAGTTACAATAATTGATGTTGAAATATACCTTGTATTTTAAATAAGTGGGTTTTAATTTTTTTTAATGTATATTTAAATTCAGGAACATTATTTAAGCAATAAAGTAAATTATTTAATTCATATGTAT
This sequence comes from Radix auricularia, assembly GCA_002072015.1. Taxonomy (NCBI): domain Eukaryota; kingdom Metazoa; phylum Mollusca; class Gastropoda; family Lymnaeidae; genus Radix; species Radix auricularia. The sequence goes on from MUZC01000016.1 coordinate 272,337, forward strand.
CTTTTGTTGTTTTTTGTACTTATATGTTTTTATTGACTTTAAAATACTACATATATTAAGATAAGCATCCTCTGTATGTGACCCATCTACCAAAGAAAACAGAGAAATTAAAACAATTTTTAATAAAAACTGGAAGATAAATTACTTTTGAATATTCACAACTAACAAGAATAAATCTATACGAAGAGCTCAAGGGACGAAACGGCTAAATGAAATTTTAAAATATTTTTGTTATCCCCTGTTACTGATAGAGGAGCATAAATAAAATGCTCTAATGAATTTTTTTTTTTTTTTTAATGAAGTCTGTTATCGTATTAAAAATTCAAATTTATTTAGTTAATTTATAAGAAATCCTGTATAATTTTGAACAATGGGAATATCTCAAAACTAGAAAAATATGACATAGTTGTTTCTTCCCTTGAGCTCTTCATATTTTAAATCACTAAACCATGATATAACAGAGGATAGAATAACAAAAAGCTTAAGTTGTAAAAGGCATTCAATTCTAACATGGAAATACAACATGACAACAAACTTCTACCACACTCAGATATATATATTTCATGTATTTTAAAATACAAACTTTATCCACAAGAACAAACACATACAAATACTTTTTTCCCGTCTGGTACTTGGACAAGCAATCATTCTGAATGGGTTATCTGTTTATATTCAAAAAAATTTTGAAAAGCGCCCAGAGCCAATGTCAGATTTGTTAAAATGGTCGGATTTCTGATTTGCCAGAGCCATTATGAATATACGTATATATAAATGAGGATTCTACGAGCCTGCTTGATTTATAAAGTGAAATCCTGCCGGAGCCATAGTCAGGTGCCGAATTTGTTAAAATAGCCGGATTCCGGGTTTTCCGGAGCAAGAGCCGAAAGCTGGAACACCCCTACTTATAAGACCTATCAAATGACTTTCATAGTAGAATATTTAACTGTCAACAGATGTAAAAGTTATTCAATGAAAAAGTAACTCAATCTAGATCGAATTTGAAAATAAAAATTTGACTTGACAATTACATAATACACATCAGTTATCTTCTACCTGTTCATTTACAATGGATTAAGTCAAGTTTTAGATAATCTTCCGATTGTTTTTAATTCAAAGATATTCAATGGACATCATCTTACCATGGTGATGTGAAGTGTTTATCTATAGTTACGACTGGCATCAATATTTCATCACAATTGTTTCCTGCAGACAGATAAACCCGTCCTCATCTAGCCACTCAACAGCCTCCGAATGTGCATTTTCTCTTTTGGTAATAACTGCCATGGGTTCTCTGCCTTCTAACAGCAATTTTCAAAGGACGTATGCGTTTTGACTTAGTTGACTCTTGAACAGTATGGGGGTGCACTGTGCACATTCTACTGAGCCCGAGCTCTAGTGTTGTCCTGCATGTTTCTTCAACATTGTTTGGGAGGCAAACTATAAGTGACATACTTTGCAAATTCGATCAAGTAAGCTGGTCAGCAAAGATCTTATCTTAGATATACAGACGCTCCTTCTATGCAGAAGATAATTGCGTCCACAGACCATGACAGATGATCTGTTGGCAAGCGATGCAGCGGTCATAGGCCACGGCTTTGAGGGTTCCACGCATTACCCAGATGGGCATAAGATGGACAATAAAGGGCATATGGCATGGTTTTACTTTAAAAACTCATGCTGATCTCGACATAATGTCATCAAATTGGACAGTTTGTGCCGCAAACAAGGAAGGGACTTTATGAGAATATGCATCTTAAGCTCTATGTCCATCAGCTGTTTGGTTGATTGGGATTAGAGGAGGAAAGAATCTCGCAGGTAAAACTGAAATTTGAGCTTCGTATTTTATTGCAACATTTTATGTCCTGATTTTTCACAATTTGAGTGAAATATTGGCAGGTGCGCACATGATTGTCAAGCCATTGCTGATCTTTTTGTTTCACCCAATTCAGAGTTATGAACAACACATTCAGGAGTTACAAGTTACGTACTTCATGCGATTTTGACATAGTGACATAGATCTATAACTAATTCAAATGTTTCACACATTTTTGTAAATTATTTTTAAAGCTATTTAAATGCTACTAAAAAATTACAAAAATAAATGATAATATTAAAAATAAATAATTAAAAAATAAATGTGTAACATCACGCATGGCTGCCCCCCCCCCCCCTTTTTTTTTGGAGCGTGATGTACTTTAATATTATGGACGGCCCCTAAGACGTTAACATGTTTAAGGCTAAAACTAGACCTGAAAGGGATTCGATTATTGTAATTTTAAAAAATCAGTGTTCAAATTTATTCATTTTATTTTAAAACACAACAAGAATAATATTAATATGCGATTTCAACAATTTCAATGAGACAAATGCATTTACTTAATTATAATTTATTTAATATCCATTATTTTATCACTTAAAATATAACATTGAGATACTAGTGGCTATACTTTCAGAATATAATATTAAAGCTTAGACATAATCTAGATAGTGTCTCAATGACCATATCCGATTTACGAGAATTCAACTCTTTTTCTAATAAAGTTAGTTTTCCACTTGGCGTCTGTTGTGTAGCAACGTAGAAGGAGGAAATATTCGCCCTATAATTTGAATTAAATCTGAATTTATTTATAGCAATCAAAAAATATATTTATCAGGTAAAAAGACAACAAAAACAATGTAAAATTTTTATAGTAAAATATTTAAATATTGGGATATCAATCAAAACTGTTAAAAATATTTACACTTAATTTCGAGAAACTATAACTTTACTTTACTTTTACCACAGCCACAAGCCTCACACTCACTCACAAAGGTACTAGTCTCAATTGTCAATAGTAAGTAAATAGTAATAGGCTAATCAGTGACTAATCACCATTCAAAAGTGTTTTCCTGCTTTACTTAACTTTACTTAGACTTACTGAAATTTTATTTTTTATTTTCTAGTTAGAGGAAGTGTTATAGTTATACTTATAGTTACTTAACCTCTGATGTGTTTCATAATTCATAATTAGATTTGTTTTCTCTGATGAAGATGACAATTATTTATTTTTTTAATTTGTCACACAAATTACAAGGTGACATGTTGGTTAAATTTAAGTCAAGTTCAAGGTATCAGCATAATTAGGCTATTATCAGTCAGCTTACTTTTTCTGACTTCCATATTTAAAATTGTTTTTCAATATAATTAAATGGTTTCCTCCTTACTACTTACCAAAGCTATTAATGCCTCATTTTAGTCTTTAGTTTAATTGTGGTTTATGGCTTGGGGTCTTTTAGCTTTTGTGTTAATAGTAAATGAAAATGACTTTTATTTAATTTACTGCTGTTAATAATGTAATTGTGACGTGAGTGTCTAAGTTTTTAAAAATTTTAATTTTAGTCTACAACACACACAGATTCAGATGTCTGCTGTCTTAAAAGCAATAACATTTCAGCAATCCTCCAAATCCCGGTCCCAAATTATTTTTAGTGAGTTATCATTTACATTTTAATTAATACATAATTCAGTGTAATTTCATTAAACAAATTATGGCAGGTAGACCAGCCGCTTCGATAAATATTTCTCCCAATGTTTTACCTGCAGCTCCATTAGCAGGAATTGAACGCAAACTATCGAAGGACTATGGATGCAAGCTAAAAAAACGTAAACTCTGGTATTTAATCAGAGTGGTTCAAGTCTAGCTCTGTTACAATTACAATCTACTTGTCTGCCTTTCACTGGCGCAACAATCATAAGCAGAATGTTTTCGGCAGCTATTTGGAAACTCTGTGTGACAATTACAATAATTAGTTTTTAATGAATGTTAATAGGTCAATATCTATCACTTGTCTATTTTTTTTATCAATAAATAACATAAAAATAACATACTTTCATGTACTATCTGGTTACTTCCCCTTATTAGCGTAAAATAATTTGGGACCGGGATTCGGAGGATTGCCAACATTTCTTCTGTTTTAATCATATTCATCAAGCATGTTTTGAAAAATTCTTTATATAAAGCTTTTTTTAAAAAAATAATTTATTTGTAAGAAATAGACTCTTTAAAATTGCCATTTAATTAATTCAGTCCAAATTTGGTCACTTTAAAAAATTAAGAATGGAAGATGCAGGAAGTAGTGTTTATTTTATCACATTTAGGGTATGTGGTTAAACACATTTTCCTCCTGTCTTAATTTAAGGACAATAGAATAAATTCATTAAAAATTCTAGCAAGTGCTGACACTCATGAAAGTATTTAAAAAAAACTAAGCTGACATGCCCTTTTAAAAATGCTTTAAAAAATTAATATCAATTAATTTCCATAAAAATGAATAGTTAGTCAAGAATTTACATGAGCTATGAAAATCATGTGGGTGAAAGTGGGCCTTTGATATTAAAGGGACCCCAATATTATTAAATGAATTCATTTTATGGCAATCCTCCAAATCGCGGTCCCAAATTCTTGTATGTGTTATCACATAAATATGCTTAGTTACTTATCAAATATAAACAATTAGTTATTATTGAAACTATTTGAAAATCAGTACATATTTCAGCATATTTTTAATTTAAAAAAAAATTATGGTAGGTAGACAAGGATCTCCGATCAAACACTACTCCTGTTTTACCTGCAGCGCAACTGAAAGGATTTGAATTAACTCCGTTTTTGACAACTATTTGCCAATCCTGTGTGACAGTTACAGTATTTAGTGTTTTATTATTGGTTATCGGAAAGTAATTAACAGTTGTGATGTGTTCTGACAATTAATAATTTATATTAATCTACTATACGTCCTCTTATTAAGGTAAAATACTTTGGGACAGAGATTCGGAGGATTTCCCAATTTTATCACTCTTGAATACAGAAGGCATAAAATTGAAATTGTTTAAGGTTTCCTGTTACTGTTAGTTTTAAATAGTGATTTCATGGTGTGTTTAATTCTTTGCACCTCTGATGACAGCCTTGCAGTACTATGTCTTAGATGAATTCTTCTGTGTTACAATAGAACTTAAGCTTCTCACAGAAAATAACTATGTGCACACTCATAATGAATTTTCATAGTGGAATATGTGTGAGGCATATGGTTTTTTTTCAAAGGAGAATAGCAAATAAAGAGGATTTGAGGTGACTTTTCATGATTTGAAGAAAATAGAATCCCTTAGCATCAGGATCCTAATACTCCTTTCTTCCTGACCTAATAGTTAATCAAACCAGAGGTTAACCATTACTACCAATACTTTACCTTCAAAGACTTTTAAATTAAAAATAAGAATATATTTACCAAATATTAAGAGGCATAATACTATTCCCTATAAAATTATAAATTTTATAAAACATTAGAAAACCTGAATATCCCAGCTGTTTTATTTTTATTTTTTTACTTTTCTTCTTTTAAAAAATTTAAAATTTCATTATGTATTTATTTACATTCCTCTTAAACAAATCTGAAACCATAATAAACCTATAATTCTTTGATTTTAAAATATTTTTGCAATAAATTAGCTGTGCATGTCAACTAATTACTGATTTTAATCTTTAGGACTAAACATGATTTGACTTTTTCCACGGGACCATTGAAGTCAAAAAGTATTTCAATGAATCTAAGACAATAGGTTGACAAATATGGAAGCAAATGAAAACCCTAGTGAAACAGAAACAGCTTCTGAACAAAACAGTGAGCTACCTCAGGGCAGTTTAAGTGAAGATGGTGCACTGGATGAAGCAAATGAAGCAAAGAGTGTTGTGAAAGTTTTGTCACCATCCCCAGCTCCAAAAGAAGGATATGATGTGACTTTTACAGTAACAATTGCAATGGCTGTCCCCACAGGTGAGACTTATGGCAATTCTAAATTATATAAATAGGAACTGTTGTTTGTAATCTGCTTCCTACCTCATTGTTCTTATAAAAATTTGTAGTTATAAAGATAACAAATTCAATTTTAGATGATGGTGAATTGGTGAACAAAGATACTCATCATTTCATGACATAAAAACATCTCCAAATCTAATTTCAGAATTTGAACAGATTTTTAGTCACACATGAAGTGATACAAAATATTTTAATTATTAAACTTTTACATAATTATAAAAACAGTGGGTTTCACAGTATTGATAACAGCAAAACTTAGATCCTTAAATTTTGTTACAGTTTACGAAGAATTTGAGGGACAAGTTTTACCTTCCACAGGTATATTTGATTGTAAAATCCCTTTTTTCTTTTGTAGTTGTAAAATAATGCTTTTAACAGTAATTCTAAATATAGCCACAGAGATAGCTAACAGCTAAAAGTATATAACTTTCATTAGTTATTTAACCACCTGAATTAATCCATGACAAAAATCACCTGTGTGATGTGGCAGCAATATAATCTAATTTAAAATATAGATGTGCAGTTTTGTTTTTGCTTTTGTATTTTTAAAGCTTTATTTATTAAATAAATATATTTACAAATATTAATGAATATGTGAAGTGAGCTCAAATTAATTCAGTTTTTTTATGGCTCCAAAATCAGATTTACATACAAAGATAATGTATAGGGCCTACATAAAAGATTGTCCATTGTCTTAAAACATCATCAATTATCAAATTTTTGTTATTGAAATAAATGAAAAAATTAAAGTTTTGTATCATATTTTTAGTAACACAAACTTTGCCTTTTTGCACTGGTATAAATATTTTGTTGCTCTTGAAATTGTAGTGTACACGTGTTCTTATTATTGTGTGTTCTTGACCAGGGAAATAGTTTGTTGTACTTGACCATGGGAGTTGTTTTTGTGTACCAGTTACTAAAGTAGTTTTGTGTACCAGCTACTGAAGTAGTTTTGTGTACTAGATGGTGAAGTTGTTGTGTGTACCTCACAATGAAGTAGTTAGTGTAGTTAGCCTTGGTTGGTCCAAATTTTAGCCGCCCATGTCTACAAATAAAATTGCTGATGAGTGAAAATGGCCTACCTTGAATTAAAAAAGTGTCCCCTCCTCTGAACCCCCTTCCTTGACCACTGAACGCCCTTCCTTGACCACTGAACCCCCTTCCTTGACCACTGAACCCCCTTCCTTGACCACTGAACCCCCTTCCTTGACCACTGAACCCTCTTCCTTGACCACTAAACACGGCATGCCATCTCCCACCCTCCCTCCCTTACCCCTTCTATCGTACCTGGCTGACTATCGGTTATTAGTTCCTAAGCCAATTTGATCAACGTTGTATATTTCTTACCCCTGGGAGCAGTGGCGGCGTTAGGTAAGCGCGGGGCCTAGTGCCAGCAATGACCCCGCGGGGCCAGAGTACTAGTAAAGATCGCTAAGCACCAGTATGCTATGGTATTTAAAAATATGAAATATCTTGATTATTGTGTCATTTAAATACCGCGTGTCACCTTTTTATTAAATTATTACAAGTTCATTATTTTCTCTGGTCTATAAACAACGGTTTATAAAGGGGATTGGTTGAATGGTACATCTGACCCATTTTCCGCTAACGGTGTAATGCTTTCAAAGACGTCTAGAGCTACGATACGGAATTTGACCTTCAAAAAGGATTACAAGAGTGCCTCTTTCGTTTCTTTACAATCGTTTCCAGCATACGTTCTACCATCCACTCTTTGGTTCTACATGTATAGGCTATTAACCAGGACGAGACATGTTCAGGACCGAAACGCGGGGCCTACCTAAGCGCGGGGCCTGGGGCAGTCGCCCCAGTTGCCACCCTCAAACGCCGCTCCTGCCTGGGAGGGCATTTTCTTACGTTGTCACCCCTAGCCATTTTCTTACGTTGTCACCCCTAGCCATCTTTTGTAACCGACAGAAGCACCATCGTAACACCAAAGCTGACCCTAACGATTCTCTTGTGCCTGGCTAACATCATCTAAAATAATCCTGAACAATTGATCCTATTTATTTTAATCACCCTCTTCCATTAGCATCCCGCGGGACCTTTTGAAGAGAAAGTTATTCATGCTCTTAAATCCTTTTTTAAAACATCCCAAGCGGCATGTTCTATCAATTAATTCAAGTGATACACATTTACAAAATTTATATAGATTTTATTGTCGCGTTGAATCGATAACTCGCCTCTGGTTTTTTGGTACCCTTGGCGTGTGCCCCTTCGCACGACCCGACCCTGTAGTATTCCATCCGTTATTAAAAAAAAAAGCTGTTACTTGATTTAGTTTTGTTCCTTGCCAAGAGTTAAGGAGATGCGATTAGCCATGGGGCATTAATCATTCATGAATCTCAAACCGCTTCCTGGTGTTCTCAGCCCAAGAACCGAACAACTTCACACGTGCGCGTGGCAGCACCGTGTGTCAACATCATCAATGAATCATTCTGCAAACGAGGCTTTTCCACAACTTGATCAACAACACACTTAAGCCTTTCCGCCTTCTGCCGTCTCAAGTCTCCCTGTAGATTGTTGGGGCAAACAGTCTCGTTGCTGATCTTAATGAAGGCCATCACATGACACCAGTGACACCATCTTATATGTTACAGACGCTCCTTCTGTACAGAAGATTATTGCGTCCTACGTTTATCTATGGTTTGAATTTAGTCCTGTATTCTTATAAGAGTATTAAATGACGATAAGGTGTTGGCTTTCCTGGTTTCTTCAGGCAACCCATTGCACGCCCGAATACCGGACGGGAAGCAAGCAAGCTTATTTGTGTTTTTCTTGCATACGGAATAAGAAAGGTGTTTTTATCTTTATGTCTATCTGAGAGTTGTATTGAGGTATCTTTGTATTGTATTTCTAAATTAGAATTAATTGCTTTATGTATAATTACTAATTTACTCTTGGTTCTTCTATCATCTAGTGTTTCAATGTTTAATGATTTAACTAATGGTGTTACTCTTGTCAGTTTTGAATATTCTCCAGTAATGAATCTGGCAGCTCTTATTTGAATTTGTTCTAGTTTATCAATATTTTCTTTGGTGGATGAGTCCCATACAGAAGATGTATATGCTAGCATATTATAGGTCTCACCAGGGTGAGGTAGCATTTTAGTTTTATATCTTAATTATATTTGTTAAAGTTTCTTTTTTATAAAACCTAAGGTTTTGTTTGATTTTTTAATAACTTCATTGACATGAGGATTCCAAGATAGTTGATCATTTATTATAACTCCTAAGTATTGGGGCCGTCCATAAATGACGTCACGCACCTAGGGGGGAGGGGGGTCTCACTTTTGTGACGATGCGTGACGTGGGGGAGGGAGGGGGGTCGAAGAAATGTGACGTCACATCGAAAGGGTAACTTTAAATAAAACTTCCACTGAAATATTTGGTCACTTAAAATTTATTTTATGACTTTTTTTTTCATTCAGTGCTTCTCAAAGTGCCGATCGATAGGCCATCAGACATGAAAATTAAATATAATTATAATTCTTAAGTTTCAGTACCCACACGAGAACATACGAAATTGTTACCCTGCGTCGTTTGATGTTGACATCGCGGCAGAAATCTGCGACTTTTTTTTTTGGTCGGCTATCTCCCCCCCCCCC
>MUZC01000016.1:294838-345016 GCA_002072015.1 Radix auricularia
CAATCAAGCTGCTGGGCCCGTATAACCTGACATGACGTTATGTCATTGTTGCTGACATTGTGCTTGAATATTCGCTTTTCTTTTGAGTGTGACGAATGCATTAACATAAGGAATAAAAGTTTGAAGTACATTTAAGTTAACAAAAGTGTGCTGTTGGGAGGCAAGTCATTGTAAAATGAGGTGCATGGATGGTTGCTAGGGTGCATTGCGTTTTGAATAGTGGATATGATCGCGAAAATTATCGATGTTTGGAACGGATATCCGTCGTACCCACTTGAAAATTCAAACGGTTACCCTGACAGCTTTTTTCAATAGTATTGACATACTTAGTTACACTACTTTAGTGTAGAATTACACTATACACATATTTAAATGACAAATAATTAATTTACAACATGCTTATAATCAATTTGAAAATAAGGCGGGGGGGGGGGTTGTAACATCATATCTGAGGGGTTCTCAGTTTTTATGACAAAGGGTGACGAGTGGGGAAGGGGCATGGTTAAAAATCGGACAAAATCGTGTGACGTCATTTATAAACGGCCACTATGTTAACTTAAAAAATGAAATATTTTCACAGTCTTGACATAAACCTTAATACTTTTCTATAAAATAGGCGTATTCAAATTATTTAAACATTACTTGAATTGGATAGGTAAAATATTATTAATGAAAAACACAAATTATGTGTGCTACTTTAATGCAATAAAAAAATAATTTAAAAAAAACAACTTACATTAGAATATTTTTCTGAGAACTGAAACGGCAAGATAATTACTCAATGAAATTTAACAACAAAATTTGAAACACGATGCCGTGTAGGTACTTGTTCACGCATCATTCTGCGCATGTCGAAAATCCACGCAATAACTGTCGTGGCGATATTAATAGTATATTCAACCCAGTGGTGGTGTGTTTTGTTTTGAGTGTGTATGTGTGTGTGTTGTTTTCTTTTCAAAGCGGTGTCTGTGACGTATAATACCGCTTAATTTTCCATAAAATCGATACCGCTTTTGAGCGATTTTAAATTACTGAACGATTATGTGTTAGTAATAACAACCAGTATGTAATCAAACAAATGTTTTACGAATCCGTTAATTAAGACTCGAAAGTACGAATATTTTTCTTTCACCTGGGCTTTCCCTTTTCAAAAGAAAAAGGGGGTTTTCGGAAATGGCAGTACTTTTCAAATGCCCACAAGTGCCGCCCTTAAAACGCGTGCCGCCCGGGGCGGGCCGCCCCCACCGCCCCCCCTAGCTACGCCACTGGATCTAATGCATACCAAAAATCTAACACTTCTGTACCTTAAAGGAGCTCTTAACAATATGACGTAGTTAAACAATAGATGAGTGAAATCGATAAGAAATAAACTAAAGAAAACAACGAATTTGACGTGTCGAAATAAGGTTTCTTCGATAAGAACGATATTTAACAAGTAGAAAAGCCCATGACAATAAAGTCATGTCACATGTTCCTCTTAAGCTGACCGGCCGCGCAGATGTCTTACTGACGCCGTGCAGAAGTTTCGAATTACTGTGCAGGAAATTTTGTAAAATATTGCACACACACACAAAATGGCTGCTGTGGAACTTTGCGCATGAGTTGTTTTTTTAAAAATTATATTTAAAAAAAATTATTTAACTATTTTTTATTCTAAACTTTGTACACGGAACAACGAACCTTAGAGGGAACATTGGCCGTGTGTTTTCAAGATATAACCTTTTGAAAATATCAGACAATATGGCGACATTTTTAAAATGATGCCATTTAGACCAACCGATTTAACGCTAATATTTACAATATGTAAAATAGTAAAATCACGTTAAATACCTCTTATATTGTTCTTTTTTAGAGCGTTCCTTATTTCTTGCTGTTCATATACTGGTATTTTATCGATGGTCATGCTGTCTAGAATGCATTTTCAACGCAAAAATTAAAGAAATGCAAAGATTAAAGAAACCCAAAATGTAGGAAAACCCAATTTTAACTGAAGAGATTGTCCATGTCTTGAACATTGATTTAACTTTATAAAGAACACGTTGCTTGTTGTCCACATTAAAATTTGATCTTAGTTCTGATTATGTGTTGTCCCAAAAGAAAATGTATAAATATATTGTGTATTTCTGTATTGATGTAAAATTTATATGATGTTGGAAAAAACTAACAATTGTGTAAGAATTTATTATAGAATTATTAAATGCTTAAATCTACTCAACTTCCTCTTCTAATTTCATATATAATGATAAATAAGATCGCCATCTCTCGCATCCCACTCCGCAAAAATAAATCAATTTTCTTATCACGTGGTGGGTGGCGTTTTTCCCCCGAATCAGAAGTCTGTTCCCTTGACCTGCTTGATTATTTTTCTATTTCTCATTGTGTTATCTTCATCGCCAGGACATTTTTCATTGGACTTAATTGATTTTTTTGGACTCAGTTTCTAGGCAGTATTCAAAATGTCACATCTCTTACTTTTTTCCACACACCTCTTTCCCGTCTCATTGAATCTCCAAAACATTTTTTTACGCTTAAACTTCTTGTCTGCTTACACGGTTACCAGTCCAATATCCCCATATAGCACTCGCTGGCAGGTAAATGTTTTTATCGCTACGGAAATCAGCAAGCTGGGCTATTGATTGGTTATCCCGATGGAAACGTGCTGGCGCCGTTCCGTACAAATGTTGCTAAGGGTTATACGCGTCGTGGCCAAGAATCGTACAAATTCATTCCCTGTGTTTTAAGATTTGGTTAATTACCCCCAGCACGCCATCCTCATCGAAACCAGAACTCGGTATATCTGATTTTGAAATGCTTTATTTAAAAAAAAAAATAAACCAACAATCGACCCGTTGAAATGTCCCTGGCTATTTGTTACTTAATTTAATTCAGCATTTTTCAAAATTTTAAATTGATTCTCATAAACATATTTTGAGGTCCCTTATGTCTGTATTGCTTGTATTTTAATGTATAATTTATATCCAATTAAAATTGTACAAAATACTTTGCTGCATTTGACCAGTACCTGTCTCTGGATTTAAAAGGAATAGCAACCAAAATAATAATAATTATTATTATTAAAAATAAAGGAACTAGTGGAACAGGTAAGTTGTCACTTTACCATTTATGATAGGTAAGTGTATGCAGTATGCACTGCTGATGTAGATTCCTATGAACTCAGTGGTTTGGGTTTTTCGAAAACTTGGCGCTCACGGGAGGAGTTAAAAAGGTAGGCATATCAAAACGAGCTTAGGAAAACTATTTTTAGTATTTTTAAGATTTGGGGGAACAAATACGCGGCACCGATACCGCGTTTCTTGTATTGCTACACATATATTATTTGGCATGTTTATCTTTGTATTAAGTCAGTATTGCTTCAAATAAACTCTGAAGTTGAAGGAGGACCTGGCCTAGGAGCAGCATTTTTACTAGGCATAATAATAAAACTGCACTTCTGTGAATAAAAAGATAATTTCTTCCCCAACCATTGATCACCTGCGGCAGTTGTACTTTCTTTACTCCCCGTGTTTAAAATGTACTCTTTTTTATTTTACCCTGCTACGCTTTTATTTTGAGAAACATTCTTCTAACTGTTCACCCAACTTACCGCTTCACCAGGTCAATTTTAAATGCATTGTTACATAGAAAAAACAAGAGTCTCACGTCCTCCCCACCCCCAGGTATAATAATAAATGCATATTTGTATTACTAGGAACACTTTTCTTTATTTTGTTCTGTTCTCCCCCTCCTCCCCAGCCCCACCCCCATGCTTTCTTTTATCCCCAACTGCCACGAAACCACATCCCTGCTTCTTGACCGCCGTCATTTTACGTCTGATCGCCTTGTCACCAATCGGCAATCAATACCGGCCTACCTTTGTGGTCCGTCTCAACCGACTGCGCTATTGTTCTATTGTTTGGTTCCAGCGGGTCTTTATACCTGCGCCTTATCGCGCCGTCTGCCGTCATTCAGAGTCCGGACAATATCTACACGTACTGTGTACCCTTCTCTAACGTGCACGCTAACGCTTGTATTCTTTATTTTATGCTAGAATGAATTGGACAGAAAGTCATGTTGTTACATTTCAGTGACTGGCTGTTAGGATTATAGTGTGCTCTTTTCATCTATAATTGCACACCCCTCTTTTCAACTTTAAAAAAAATATTTTTAACAAAAAATACATCGCCGTTAAATGTATAAGTTTTACAGTACTGTTGCAGGTTTTTTTTTTTTTAAATTGGGAGAAAAAGAAAGAAAGTTGAGTTGAGCGATTTGATTATCGATGGTGTTTATTTAACAGTGGGCTTTCTCAGCCCTGCCAGTCACTAACAGGCCAGGTAATAGCTCAGCCTGCCAGTGTCTAAGAGGCAAATTACCGGTAGCATTTAAAGTAATGAAAACATTTTGAGTTGATTCGCGTTTTCGTCCATGTGAACGTTGCAAACATTTTAATTAATTTAATAGGAAAGAACTATTTAATTTTATTGTTCTCACAAACTCTAGGTTAGAAATGCGGGGGGGGGGCGGTGGCGGAGACCAGATAAAAATGAAATATAATTAATTCGAATATTTTAAGTTTAAAAGTGAATTATAACCCTATAAATCAGTGAGTGTCAGAACTACAACAACCAAAATTTTTTAAATTAAAACAAAAATAAACCTGATTTGCCCACTATTCTTGAAATGAAGGCAACTCTTCACAAGGTAAGTTAATATTTTGTTCATTTTCCCCCTTGGTATTTTTCAAATATTTCCCCCCCAAATGCTCATAGAGCAGATTGTAAACACATTTTTAAAAAAATGGTGATATTTAACTAGACATCACTTTGGAGAATGCACATTTTTAGCTTGATTTACATATTTGTGTTAGATAGCATATCATTTATTTTTCTCATACAGATGACATCATTTAGCCTCAATAACTAGTAACTAGAATATAGACATATGATCTATGCCTATATTAAATACTATATCAATAAACAAATATAATATGTAATAATATATCAGTGTTATCACTTTTCTTGTAATTGAAAATTATTCATTTATTTAATGTATTTGGCTGATATTACTGTTACTTATATAAGCTAGACATAAATTTAAATGCAATTACTTTTGTCACAAATTATGCAAAAAGAGTTGAATGGCTCTGAAATTTTTGAGACACAATCCTATCATATAAGATTGCTTATTAACCATTGTTTTGTCTCAAGACTAACTAACTGAAAAGATTTTTGTTTAGTGTTATTTTAATATGTGATGATCCATTAGCTGAACTTTAATTTGTAACAGACCAGAATGATGAGGGCAATCAAAAAGGAATTATACAGAAGCGAACAATTGACTCACCCCGTGCTCAAAACTACTACCACCTGGAGCATTACCTTTTGCCTGATGATGTAGAGCCCATGAAAATTGATGTGGTTACCTATGGCGTGGCTGTCAAAGTCTTCATGGAAAAGCAGGATGCAAAAGTGATCAAAACTTGGCAGGATGGAGACATCACATGGTTTGCCTGGGCCCACAGGTTCGTGTCTCAAGTTTTCTAAACATATGATCCAGGTGTTGAAGATCACTGCTCTTTGAAGTAAATTTTCATGCAAAGGTTGCAAATTAAAATATTAAAGAATTTTAAAAAAAATTTTTATGTGGTTTTATTAAAAGATTGCAGGATTTTGCATAAGTATTGAAGATCTTCACCACTTTCTAGCTATGGCCCCAGCATTTAAAATTTAAAATTTCTAACCCCTCAAACATTCAAGGTATGCGGGTCACAGATCCTTTCAAAGGCTCTCAAATAAAACCATAAAATATATTTGTTGAAAATCACATAAATAAAATAATTCATAATGTGCAAATCATTAATTATTAGATACAAGTGATAACTAAGGCTTGATACAAACACTATTGAGACCACAAATAATTTTTTCATATCCAACCCTAAAGTTACTCTGACAAAACCTTTTTATATTCAGCCATACAGTTACTGTTACCAAGGAGAAATTAATGAGCATGTTTAAACATACTGTTGTACTGAAGATATGGGATTCCAAAGAGAAGTGCTCAACAAGAGCCAGATTTGACAGACCAAAAGCATTTAGGCTCCCTCAAGCCAAACCAGGTGAAGGAAACTTTGCTTTGCTTTTATCATCAGTTATTTAGTATAAAAAATACACATGTAGGGATTTTTCAACACAAAAATATGCATGTTACTTTTGTTATAAGAAAACATAACTGTTCTTGGTGGTTTATTTTTAAAAGTAGCAAAAAATTGCTAATCCCAGCTATTCATTAATTATGATAGTAACTTTTGTGTTTATATTTTAGGAGAGAAGCCAGAAGATATTGGTGGGGTCAAGGCTCTTGTTGTCAAACAGATGAAACACTATTTACTGCAACAGCCCAAAAAGGGTCACCCTGTCAGGTCCTTGCCAAATAAAGTGTCAGCACAAAATTTAGCCTACATAAAGATGCATGGTAAACTTTGACTTTATCTGGTTTCTAAAGAGTTAAGCATGAAAATAGAAGGGATTGCAATGAAAAAGCAATTTTAAAACATGGGGTTTAATTGATCACCATCAAAACCAAGTAGACATTTTGTCACATTTTATAGTATTATTCTTGTCTTTTATAGTATTAATCTTGTCTTTAAAAGTATTAGTCTTGTCAGTACTTAAATAATCTTACAAGAACTAGGAATGGAATCTCTACCCAATGATTGAGAGTCCAAGAATACTACTAGGCAGATTTTGTAATCTAAAAAATTGGCTGTACTAAATTATAGAATATGTAGATTTATATAGTATTTAGCATTTTATTTCAATAGAACACATCTATGAAAAGTGGGGCTGTTAAAGATTAATTTAAATTTAATTGTTAACTTTGAAAAATTAACAATTAATTAGTTAATTTCGATTAAAGCCAAAAAATTTAATGTATGATGTCATAAATAACACTTATTAAATGTTCGTGTTGAAAATCTAAATAACACTGGAATGTTTCCTTTATATGTCATCTTTTAACCAACTATGCAAAAAGACAAGTCATCCCCTTAGAATAACAAGGTTCTAAGCCAAATTTGAGACAAAAATGAGTTATAGTCATGGGTTATAGTCCATGTATCAATCTATCATGGTAAAAAATTTGAAAGTTGTATCTTGAGACAATTTTATAGGAAGTACAGAATAACAACATTCTAACTCTATATGGGCCTAATAAAATCAAATGTTCAAACAATAATATCTCTGTTTGACCAAAGGTTCGCATAGAACCTTCTTATTCTAAGGAAGGAAGTGTGTTGACATTATTTGGTTCATTTGATGAGCGGGTCTAATTGACAATATAACCTGCCCAGCTGAACAGTCATTCAAATTGAACTGAGGTAACTGGTATGCATAAAACGGTCTTGGCAAGGAATGATATCGGTGTTGATAAGTTTCCACCATTGTAGAGGGGTAATGGAGTCAGGAACTTCCATGTCAATTTTGTAACGCAGTAATTCATCAGAAGAGATGTCATTATTCTCTGAGTCAAACTCCATAACTACCATTAGCTTAATACGCTTTTCATTTGGTTTCATAAGGAGGTGAAGTGTTAGAACCATGGTAGGCAAACTTTATCAACATTTTGAACATTCTCGTCAGTAAATAGTTTAAAACGAAAATGTTTGTGTAATCATCAGGAAGTTATCTGCCCTTATTTTTTTTATTTTTTTTTTACTTTTTGCCTTCCAATAATTTGTAAGTTATGGGTTGATTAATCGTTAAAAAATTATTTAATAGTTAAAATGTTTTAACGATTAATCGAGAAATTATTCGTTAATTTCCGCAGCCTTAATAAAAAGATGTATATTGTTAAACATAATGTCAGTAACACTATGGTGAGCTTAATTTTCAAGAGGATTAAATTTAAGCAACTCATCAACATGAAAAGTTAATTTATTACCATTCTCTCTTCAGAGGATCCCAAATCAACTTATGTCTTAAAAGAACTATTTTGAATAGAAACTCTTTAGGGAGCATCAACTTTACATTGTTTTCTGCTTTTCTAAATTAGTTTTGCACAAATGAACTGCATTTATTTATAAAGGATAACCCTAGTTCACTTAAACTTAAATCAAAAATGTTATCCTATTCCCATATTGCCAAAGGTGGGGCCAACAAGCAGGATAGACCAGAGAGAGAGACCCTTTCTGCAAATACCAAAGTTTTGGTGGCTGTACCAAATAAAGATGGACAAGAAGGAAGGTAATACTAGAGAAGAACATTGTAACTGACCATGATGTCAGGAGGAAGGTATGGACTCTGACCCCTGTTCGAATATAAAGTGTAGTAATGCTATACAAAATGGCAGGTTTGAAAAAAAAAAAAAAAATTAAAAACTGTTGTAAATTATGAGGTATTTTAAAATCAAGATTAATTTGATGTGTATCTGATTTTCTTGTTTCACATCAAAAATTATTTTAATTCTGTTTTTTTTTTATCAGAGGTTTTGACCATCTTAGTCAGCTTGCTGGAACTGATGTTGCTTCTCCTAAAAGTACTCCTACTGGGAAGAAACCAGCAGGCAATAAGAAGGATAAAGGTAACAAAAAGTGTGACATGTTCATTGAGGCTAATCATGGCTCAGGGAATTTTGATTTTTCAAACATTAATGTATATTAATATTAATCTAGCTTTAATGAGTGACGTGGAACATTTTTAAAATATTTCTTTTAAAAATAATTTTAAAAACAAAAATTTGTAATAATTTTATATATTTTTTTTCTGTTAGAATTAAAAAAAATAATGTAAAATATTAGGGATAAAACAGTTTTCTTGTTCTATATGAAAGAAAAAAACACGTATCCTCCTAAAATATGTCTTGCATTCAGACGTGGAAACAAAAACTACACACTATCAACATTCAAAACTCTAATAAAAAAGCAAGGCTTGACAGAGAGCATGGATAAGCATAGACACAATAGTCATCTGTTTAGAAGGAGCTTCTGTTTATATGAGATAAGATAAGAGCAACCTCTTATTTGACCCATTGACACAGTGGAAGTCAATAAATTTTGTAACAATACTCCAACAGCCTAAAATACATGTCTTCTCTTAAAACCTCTGTAATAATACTTAAAGTCATTATGAGTTGAACATTTCTTTAAAAAGTAATTATATTACATTATTTTTACATTAGCATTATTATGTTTTTAAAAAATGAAAGCATCTAAGATTATTTTTTATTCACTTGAATTCTGAATGACAGTGGTAAGTTCCTTTATTATTTTAGTTCTAAGTTACTTTTATGAAAATCCATGAACTGACTTCAGCTTATAATACACAGCAAAAGCTTTACAGAAATCAATCAGCAAAGATGACAAAGAAAAGAAAATAGAAGCTGAACATGCTAAAGCCTTGGCAGAGCACATAAAGAAACATGGAATATGTAATATACCCCTCAGGCTTGCTCTGCTGTTTGGTGGTAAGTAGATATAGAAATGAGGAATATGATGAAATAGTAGATAGAAAAAATAAAGATGATGAGATAATAGATATAGAAGTAAGGAAGATGATGAGATAGTAGATATAGAAGTAAGGAAGATGATGAGATAATAGATATAGAAGTAAGGAAGATGATGAGATAGTAGATATAAAAGTGAGGAAGATGATGAGATAATAGATATAGAAGTAAGGAAGATGATGAGATAATAGATATAGAAGTAAGGAAGATGATGAGATAATAGATATAAAAGTAAGGAAGATGATGAGATAGTAGATATAGAAGTGAGGAAGATGATGAGATAATAGATATAGAAGTAAGGAAGATGATGAGATAGTAGATATAAAAGTGAGGAAGATGATGAGATAGTAGATATAAAAGTGAGGAAGATGATGAGATAGTAGATATAGAAGTGAGGAAGATGATGAGATAGTAGATATAGAAGTGAGGAAGATGATGAGATAATAGATATAGAAGTGAGGAAGATGATGAGATAGTAGATATAGAAGTGAGGAAGATGTACCATTAGCTGTACTGACCAGTACCATTAGCTGTACGGACCGGTACCATTAGCTGTACTGACCGGTACCATTAGCTGTACTGACTGGTACCGGTCATTGAGGACCACTGATTTATTTAATCTAGAGTCCGACATGGACTGAAAAGAGGGTTATTTTTATTTATTCAAAGGTCAGATTATTTTTTAACTTTTTTACAGACAGTAAAGTAGTTACGAGTCGCCTTCAGACGCCAACAGCGGGCATTGAGGACATATTTCTTGGTGTGTCTCTGAATATCCCCCTGCTGTCCAGTGAGCTGAAGCAGGAGCTCAACCCCATGATGATCAGAGTAGACTACGCCTCCTGTATGCCCAACACTCCCATCTCCTACGATCAACTGGAGCAGAGGTAGGTCATTGGCAAACGCGCTACCTTCCTTCTAAGGCTGTCTGCACATTTCTTTTATATTATTGTAGAATTCGGAGACCTTGACGTAAACCAATAACACTTAAGTCACTCAAAAAATGGTAGTTCATTAACAAATAGTTCTACAGATATCACTCCCATCTTGCAGATGCCAACCTGTTTACTGCAAGTACAAGTTTCTCACGCAGCCCGAGTACGTGACACCCGGCAAACAACATGGCAGGAACATTTACTGGGAGGATACTAATGTAGTTCTACTAGGTGAGTTGACCCAGTTATTTGCTCATACAAAATCACTTAATGGAAACAAATGTACTACTAGTAGGTGATTAGTCCAAATAGCTTTGTGGATTCTTTTCCAATACAAGAAATGTTTTTGAAAAGTATTTCGAGAACATTGAACATTAAAAGAAAAGAAAATCAATCATACTTAAAGAAATTATCAGAATTTGTTTTTAAACATTATCTTTAATTTTTAATTACTGAAATTTTCAAAGTCTTCATGTACTAAAAATGTCTCTTTTAGTGCAGAGGATACTTTTTAAATTCTTTTTCTAAACTTTTGTATATGATTATGATTAGAACTGCTCTGCTTTAAAGTGCAATCCATGAATGTTGTCACACAAATTTTGATGATGTTTTTCCTTTCATTATCAACATCACAAATTGGCACAAAATATAAAATATAGTGACACAAACTGCTGAAAGCCATATCCCCGAGCCCAAGCACCAACCCACCAACCCCCACCAAATAAAAAAAACATACAGCCTACTACTTTTGTTTACAAAATTTGACTCATGCATATCCCATGGATATTTTAATATTGCACCTATGTGAGAGACATTTTTCTGGAATTATTTTTCTCAATGGTTTAAACACTCAGAAACTTATTTTGAGGCCTTATGTTTCTATTGCAAGTCATTTGAAATCCAATCAACTATTGAAATATTTTTTGGGTTTAGGGAAGCTCAAATTTGAACAATATTTAAATACTTGGATTTTATCAAATTATTATAATTAAAGCTAAAACTGGGCACATTTATTCTCATATCTGCCATAAAGGCATGCTAGAACGATCACATCTACTGGAATTTTTAAATGGGCCTCCTATGGAGATTGAAGTTCACGACCGTGACAGTAAACCAGAAACAGTGAGCATCAGACCGGCATTGTTTGGTGATGATCTTGAGGATGAGAAAATCTCCAATGTTGGGACTGTTGAAAGTAAGTCATTACAACAACTGTGACAAAAATTGTTGGTCATCAAAGGAAAAAACTAGTATAGTCTTCAAGACCTTTAAAAAAATTCGTTCAGAGTATATTTAATTCAACATGACTTCCTAACAGCTGTACTTTAAATTTTTCTTAAATGTAAGTTACTATGCCGTTTATAAAATCAGAGACAGAAAGTTTAAATGTATTGGCTACAATTTTTAATTTATCCAACTTAAGTCAACATAAAAAGTTATTACCTGACCTATTTTCTGTCATGTTTTGTTGTATTAATATCCAGGGATGGTAAGAATGTTGCTGAAGTTAATGAAATATAATAACTATTAAATGCATTGTTTAGGTAGACGAACACTTTACAATCCCTTCCATGGTCGAGATAAACCCTGGGACCCATATGGTGTGGCAAAAGTCAACTTATCGGAACTACTTCTGGGCCACAAATTTCTGCATTTGCGAATCCCCATCACTAACTGTCCTATACCTGACATCCTGGGAGCTGATCCAGACTATTCTGGAAAACTCATTGGTTTAGCTGGAGCTGTGGATGGACCGGGTAGGTCAATCATCTACACCCTCTTTTAAAAAAAAAAAAAAAATTAAAAAATGCTCATGATAATTAGAATGTGAACTCTTCCACAGTCAAAAGAAACAATATATTTCAGGAAGCACGAGCCCCGACCTCAGAGAAAAAATATTCGCTCTTTTGTTTGATCCTAATTCCCTTTAGAATATTAGTTTCCTTGATATCCTCATTCATCTTTAACCCTCCATATTTGTTGATAAAATTGACTTTTCAACTGGTTCTAGTTGATAGTCCTCTTGCCGCTGGCCACTATTTGGAGAACTCTTCCATACTCAAAGTAAAAATTGAACTTGCCCAGCCTATTATCTCCCCTGCTGATGTAGTGGCTAAAGAGATAATACCAACTTCTAAGGAGGTCAGTTCTGATTTTGATGAAATTTTTTTCCAACTTTAACTGTTCTTGGTCAACTTATATACCTCAATATTTCTTATCAACCCATGTCCTTATCTCTGTCAGCGTTACAAAGTTATGATGCATAGGCAGTCTCAAATGAAGTGTCTATAGCATTTTTTATTAGCAGATCCCTTTTAAAGCACCCATATTTTTATATTATAAATCATATATAGACATTTAAAGTTCACTATGTTTCAAAGCTGACTTTGTTTAAGGCGAGTTCTGCTTAAGACTAAAACTAAATGTTTGAGGCACTCACTTTCTTTCTTCTTTCTTTCTTTTTTTTAATGTATTTTATCAAATAGATGAACTTGTCTAAAAAATTTGTTTTCAGTGTCCATTCAACCGAATCATCTTCATGTTTGATCACGAGAACCTGGAGATGTTGCACAACTTACAGACCCTGGTCATGAGCTTCAATGCCAAGGCCTTAGACTTGGACTCCATGCCCCAGCATGTCATTGATGCTGCTCTCTCTACTTATAAACTTTCAGTGTGAGTGCTGATCACTGAGTGATTTGTCTATTTTATCTATTTGTGTATTTACAGGGTGTAAAGGTAATCTAATATTTTATTGTGAAATATGAGGGGGAGCCAACCTTTCCCCTGATCAAGTTGATATCATCAAGTTGATAGTTTAAGATCAAGTTGATATCATCAAGTTGATAGTTTAAGATCAAGTTGATATCATTACCGCTGGTCAGTTGGTCAAGTTGATATCATCAACACTGGTCAATCAAGTTGAGATCATTACTATTAGATTTGCAATGATGATATTGTCACTGCTATTAGATCAGTCAATCTGAGTCCACCATAAGAGTGTAACATACTTTAACCATACATGTATTGTCATAATCCCTCAAATTTCTACAAAGTCTAACACAATATTTTAATTCCATCTGACCCTCAGAGTTCAACAAGACAGTTTGGACTTGGATATTGTAACAGGCTTCCATGTACTGGATGGGGAGAGACACATCTTTGTACTGGAAGGGTTGAAGGAGGGCGCCATCACAACATTATGGGAGGCACTACCCCAGCAAGAAGACTCTGGTGTGTTTGGGGAAACATCTTTTATCAGGGACAGTTGCCAGAATTATGACAAGTGGATGTAGAGGACAGATAATTCTAAAACAAATTTTCTCATCCTACCATATCGTATAGCACTGATCCATTTTTCAAATTGGTTGTTAAAAATGTTAATTTAAAATAAAGACTTGTGATTAGCATTCACTTATTAAATTTAATCAATCAAATTATGAATTTTAAACCCTTCCATTTATCTGTTTTAAATGCATTGTTGAAAACTATCTCTAATTACCTTATTAATTGTAATAGAGGTTGTATTCAGAAGGCTTATGCTTAGACCGATAAAGCTTAATCCCAGAACAGTTCAGCTTATGATTTCTAGTTAAAATATTGTAATTTTACAAATGAATGATCTCCCCTTGCTCTTTGACAGACGTGCAGATTCTGTACAATTCCAACCTAAGCTTTAGCAGACGCATGTATGGCGACCTTGACGTAGATCTTTGCCGTGTTAAACTTCACGAGCCTCTGAGACTTATTGTTGAGCAGCCCCTCCTGTATGTCAGGGACATGGTGTTCAGGCCATGCTTTGATGCCCTAGTCAAGTTGGACCAGGTAAAGGTTTTTAATTTTTTTTTAATTAAATTTTTGTGTGCTGAGGTTTATTAATTTATTGACACACATTGGTTATGTCTCTTTTATACCATTTTATGCTCTCTCAAAATTTTACTAGATATCCTTTTGATTATATTCCATTTAAATTTAATTAGCGTCAAAACATTATTAAACTAAATTTTAATTTATCTCGTAATGTCATTTTTGTTAGTCTTTCTAAGATAAAAGTTATTGATTGGATTAACAAACATTAGCCAAGCTGCTATCACAGTTACTTGTTTGTTATGCCACTTGACAGATGAAGAAGGTTTCCAAGATGACAGATGTTGTCAGAAACAACCTGTTCCCAACGGTTGAGATGGTTGTAACCATGAGTCGAGAATTTGGCGTTCCATTTACACAGATGGATTTTGATGGTAAAATTTATGGAAAAGTATGGGTGCTGAAAATACAAGCAGAACAACTCGGATAGAACATTATAAATAACTCCAGAATTATCCAGTTCTTTTTGTTCAAATAGTATAGTTTATAGCTTTCTCCCATAAATTTTAATATCTACTTAGGAAATATTGTTTATGGCTGAGCAACTCTTGATTTATGCTATAAAAACAGAGCTGAACCCTACAGAGGAAGAAGACAGAGCTATGGAAGAGCAGTCACCTGGGTTCACGCAGTACACAGATGAACCAAGGAGGCAGTGGAAGGCCATAGACAATTTTAATGAAAGATACATTGAGCAACTCAACACTGGCAGAAAAAGGCAGAATTTTGTGGTGGCTAATATTGTAAGTTGATTTTTTTATCTTTTTTATTTTTTAAATTGAAATCTACAGGTCAACCACTTCATTTTTTTGGCTAAATGCAGATAATACAACAATTAAATTATCCAACTTAATTTTGGAGCTTGTTTAGTTTAATTGTTAGACTTCATGGATCGGTAGTTTTTTAAGATTCTTTTTGTTGTGTCAATCAGATGGATGTCCATAGCATGAGTGCTGCACTTCATGCTGAAAATTTGAAAACTAAAAAACCCCACATCTCTGTCGATGTTGATCCTGCTTACAATTATAGTGTTCAGAAACTTAACAGTACAGAGTTTGCCAAAGAAAAACTGAGGCAGTACCTCAGGGAATTAGACCCTAATGCAAGGTTGGTTAATTTAAAAAAAAAAAAATTAACTAATGGATTTAAAATCTGACAATGATAAAATATGGTAGATACTTTCATCAGGCTAGGCATAAAGAAAAACGTTATTGCACAAGGTAGAAGCCTGAATAACAATGTAAATGACACCTGGAATCAGTTCTCTTGGCTATTGTATTTTATTTATATTTTTGTTTGCTGAGTTATATTTGTTCACTGAAGAAAGCTTCAGGCCAACAGATATGTTCTTTGGTTTTCTGTCTCTGTGTGGAGTCAACACTTCTTGCTTTTTTGCCTTTACCAGGTATGCTTACAATCAGGAGTTCCTCTCAGCCATGTTTTGTCCAGTTAACTTGGAGCAAGAGAAAAAAGACCTGATGGCAGCTAACCGGACCATGTGGAGGACTGATGCTGGCTGGACATTCCCAGGAATGAAGAGTGTTGAAGAGAGTAACACCCACCCCAACCGCCCCAACTCTGCTCGTATTGATGAGCTGAAGAGGGTAATTATCTTCTAGTTTCACTTTGAGATGACAGCTTCTGAAACACAGATCTAAAGTGTCATGGAAACTGTATATAAATGTGTTTATATGATTACCAGTAAGTCTAATAAATCTGTGATATATGCTTTCTTGTGAGGAGATAAAAAAAAAGGAAAGACATGCCTCTTAGCTTTTTTAGTTAACATTTTCATTAAGGACTTCAAGTGGATTTTTAAAAATGTATCTGATTATTTTAAATGGTGATATTTTCCAAATGTTCTTTATTTATTTGTACCTGTAAATTTTTTTGACTCGCCAGGACTGGGTTGAAAATAGCCTCTACGCCAATATTTTCAAATCCCCTGTGGACAGAGACCATTATCCATGGGTCAGACGACATGAGGATCTGAATTTGTTCTCTCGGCCACCGCAAAATTTTGGGAATGAAATGAAACCATCCATTAACCTCCCCTGGCTACAAGAATATAAAGAAAAAAAAGCTCTTCAGGCCAAGTAAGAAATAATTTGATTTCCATTAATTGATTTAAACAAAAGATTCAGCTTCCTATCATTTACATTTGTATTTTAGAATAATATCAATTTATAAATGTTAACAAAGCTGTATTAAATAATCAACATTTTCAAGCAAGCTTTTCACATATTTTAAAAAGCTTTTACTATGTTGTAACTGAAGACAGTTAAATGACTGAGAACTGTTTTGTTTGTGTTGCAAGGCAACAAGAAGAGTGGCAGTCTTGTGTTGTGGTGGATGATAACAGACAGTATTTCCACCGGCTGCTGCCAGAAACTGAGATGCGAATGCAGGGTTTCTACTCAAGTAATCAGCTGGACAGGCTTAAAGGGCTGCTCAAAGATCCTGTCAAGTAAGTTCATGTCCATGTCAATTATAACTATTTAGCCAATTTAACAGTCTGCCACTGATGTGAGACTAAGCCAATAATTTTAGCAATTTTTAATTCAGTTTAGTTATGTTCCAAATGGCTGCTGCACTTTCATTTTAAAAAAAGTTTTTGTAATTTGCTCCCTGACAACTTGAAATATTTTAAAATAAAATAAAGTAAATACAGGCAGTAAAAAGAATAACAAAATATCAGGAACAAATCAAGCAACAACCGATGAAGATGTTAGTTAATAAAATTCCAATGCTCAATTTTTCAAACATGTTTATTAACCACCATATAGTAATACCCCAACCCCTTTTATATCTTATCCTTAATACATTGATGTTAATTTAAAAACATTTCATATATTAAAACAAAACTCTTGTCTTGCCTTAGTAATATTTAATTTCATTCCTACTCTGTGTGCCTATTATATTGCAGGAGGAAAGCATTAAACTTTTCAAGGCCAGTTAACACAATTCCACCACTGTCTGTTGTTAACAATCCACTAGTGGATACAGTTGCTCGAGAACAAGGTGTTCATCTCTCCCCGGCCATACCTGAAGATACTCAACTGAAGTTCACAGGCTACCAACCAGGAAATGATTTCCACCAATTAAATCATCCCAACAACTTCGTACCCTGCTATGATTATGAGCATGAAAAATTCAAAAATTTAAAAGGTCAAGACTTTAAGTAAGTGATCATTGAGACATTCATCATCACCATCATTTTACTTTTAAGTTTCTTGAAAAAAAATTCCTAGAAAGAAAATGCATATGAAAATGCATTTTCTTTCTAGGAATTTTTTATGGATTGTTTCTTGTAGAAACATCTCCCATAGGCTGGTGTTACCAATCTTGCTGTACCATGTTATTTTAATACATATCTCGGACATCTGTTGAAAAAAACGTCTGCATTCTTTTAGTAGTAGTTTTTGTTGTTCATATTTTCTGATCCATGCAACAGGACTACTTTCAAGTTGGAATTAAAATTTCTGATTTTAGTTCTGATGGATATGAAGGATAATTTCAAAAACTGGTTTTAGGTGTGAAAATGCATGTTCTCCTATATTTATTCTGTGTATTATGTCTTCATATGTTCCTCCAAACATATTGAGTACTTGTTTTACGTTTTGATTGGCAAGTTCTATGTTTATGTCTCCATTTTGTCTATGATTTATTTTTATTTTTTGTAGTTGAATTCTTTAACTAGTTTGAAACTTCACCACACCCAGTGAATTTCCCACTTCAAATTGCCCTTTATAAATATTTTAGAGTATAACAATGGAGACTTTGTGCTCAAAATAAAAACATTATAGATTACCAATAGTGGACAGGTCTAGGTATTATTTTACTTATAAGTACACTAC
This sequence comes from Radix auricularia, assembly GCA_002072015.1. Lineage (NCBI taxonomy): Eukaryota > Metazoa > Mollusca > Gastropoda > Lymnaeidae > Radix > Radix auricularia. The sequence goes on from MUZC01000016.1 coordinate 312,996, forward strand.
TAGTGCATATTCATTAGAGTTATGTGCATAATGGGAATAATTTTATTAACAGAAAAAGGTTTTTTTTTCATTCTTTTTTTTTTCTTCTGATATTTAGTAATACCTGTTTATTTGTTTGAGAGACTCCTTCCTCTTTTTAATATCCGCTGTCATCAAATGTCTTGTCATCTTTTTAATAATGAATAAATCCCTACCTGTGGGTGCGGTGGTCTAGTGGTAGCATGCTGGACTGTTGAACCGAGGCAAAAGAGAGTCACAGGTTTGAGCCTCAGTGCTGGAAAGGCCCCTGGGCATTGTGCTAGCCAGACAATCCCTTGCTCGTTAGTAGTGGCTCTATGAAAGTTGTGAATGCTACTTTACTAGCTCAATAGGCCCTCATGGTCTGAAAAGGGTTATGTATCTAAAAAATCCCTACCTATTTTTGGCTTATCTTATATTTTAATAGTGTGGCACTAGAAATATTTCAGTTTGTATTACTGTTTCAACACTGATGAGATTTGGGTTTATGAGATAAAACGTTTTAAGTCAGGAAGGAGTTATCAGTCTTGATATTGCTGCCACTGCCCATGAAGACACTAAACAATGTCTGAAACTGTGTTATCTCAAATTTAAAAAAAAATATATTTTTGATATCTCTAAGGGAATGTACATCTTTTCCTATATACAGCTTCTCTTTGAATGAATCACATGTTTTTGCATGACAAGGACAGAAAATCTTTAAGCTATATCTAACTAGACACTGTAGCTGGGAAGGTATCAGCATCAGTGAAATGAGATGATCTTCTTGTCTATTGAGATATAACGGGGAAAATAGCTAAGATTTGTTTTTAAAATATTCCTAATTTATTTAATTGTGGGGTAATATCAAGACATTACCTTGACATTATTTTCAAGAAAAGATACTGAATATCTTTTGAAAACATGTGGCTTTATTTATTTCTCTCTTATTATGTCCATGCAATATGCCCAGTAGAAAAGACATTTACTAAATTCTAATAGTCTAGGGCCAAATAATTTGCATATTTCAGACAGTTAAAACTCTAATAGACAGATTATGTGGAAAGTTAATGTGAATATATAGAAGCTTTGTAATTACTCTAAGAAAAAGAATTAAATATTTTTAATTGATCTTCAAATACCTGGAAGCAGTTTATTAAAATTTGTACTTTAAACTATTTGAAAATTAATTTTTTCAGCATTTACCACAAGACCCGAAGCAAATTCAGCAAAAGACCGATTTTCAGCCTCTTGCCCGAAGAGAGAGACAATCACCTGTTCAGATCAGACGTTTTCTCCTTCTATCAACCTCTACCTCCATTAGGTCAGAGGCCGCTGACAGAACCTTCCATGTCTGATCCTTTCCAGGTAGATGCTACTAAAATGTCTGCACCCTTTGATGCAGAGGGGGATCGAACAGGTCTCAATGAGAACAATGAACCTTCAGAAGCAACCAGTTTGGAAGTCCATCCCCCTACATATGCAGCCCATATACCACAACATTCTGCCTTATTAGCTTAATTATTCTTACAAAGTTCAATGAAGCAGTGGTCAAAAATTGTATAATAATACACTGAGCTCAATTATATCGGCAAAGTTGATTATAATGAATCTGTTTTATTTATGTGTTATTTTATTATGATAATGAATTGAAGACCTGACAGTCAGAAAATTATGACCAATGAGCTATAAAAATTATGTATCCATTTGGTAATGAAATCATGTCTTTAACTTTATGGTTAATAAAAACATGTCTATTTGCTGGTGATGAAATCACATCCATATGTTAGAAAACTATTAAAAATGTTTGTTTTTTTAATTTAAACAATTAAGTTCAATAGTTTGGTTCCTCTCTTGTCAATTTTAAAAAAATCTTCTTTATTCAAAGAGTATGTTTTCATTTCTCTACAACCATGGTTTTTGAATTAATAGATAAAGATTGAATATCAGATAGTATACAAGATACAAACATGGACTATGTGATGAAAACAATCAATTAGAGCTTTATTAATGGACAATTACTTATGTAAATATTTGGGCAAATGCCTAATCTGTACAAATAAATAAACACAAATATTTAGAAAAAAGATGGCCACAAGTTGTTGAGCCTTCTCGTCCATGAGGGACATCCACCGATCATCGTCAGAATCTGCGCTTCCTCCGAGGGCATAGGCCGCCTACGAGCGACCTCCAGGCATCTCTATCCTGTGCCAGCTTCTCCGGGATATTCCATTCATGGCCAATCCTCTTGATGTCTGCCTTCAATTCTCGGCGCCAAGTGTTTTTGGGCCGGCCTCTTATCCGCTTACCCTGTGGGTTCCATTTCAGGGCTTGCCTTGTTGTATTAGATTTTCTTAGTGTATGACCAATCCACCTCCAACGCTTTTGAAGAATCTCTTCCTCAATGGGCTTCTGCCACAGTTCCTGGTAGTTGATTTTATCCGGCCAGTGAATTCTGAGAATCCTTATTAGACAATTGTTGATAAAGGACTAGATTCTAGTCAGGTTTACAGCCGTCGTTCTCCATGTCTCGGCTCCATATAGCAGCACAAGTTTCACCATAGCGTTGAAAATCCTTACTTTTAACTTGCTGCCTAAGTTGTTGGAGACCCAAACTTTCTGGAGTTGTTGAAAGGCTGCTCTTGCTTTTCTGATCCTTATCTTGACATCAATACCACCTTGTTTATCTACCATGCTGCCAAGGTAAACAAAAGAGAACCAAAAGTCATTTCAGTCCTGGGAGAGGATGGATCCCTTGATGAGGGAAATACGACGCTTAATAGTGAAAGCCAAAATCTGGGCACAAGTACTCAACACAAATTCAGCATATAAAAAAGGAAATAAGTATCAAAAGTTACAGTTAAATTTATCAACTTAGTTTAAGGGATCAGTCTTGTTCCATTAATAAACATTTTATTTATTGCTTTAATCACATAATTTGTTCGCATATCTTGTATTTTATTTGAAAGATTTATCGCAGTCCAATTCTTTATCGCATACGAAGATAAACTTCTCAAAGAGCATGATTGGAGAACATACTGCACTCAGGGATTGATACATCTCTAAAAGACCGACTTTTGAACTTTTGTCGCTGTAGGCTATTTAATAGTATTTAACACAAGTTTGTTTTTGAAAGAGAGATCTGACTTTGTCTATTACAATAGGTTAACTTTGCTCTACACAGCTGTTGAGTTTAAGATGTTTAAAGGCAATTTTTAATTGTTTAATATTGACAATAAATTACTGTAAATAAATATAAAAATATTTAAATATGTGTAGGAATAAACTAGAGAATAGAGAAACCCTTAAAAAAATGTTTTTTGGTTATATGCACAAAAATTATTAAATCACAAGCAGATATTCATGGACAGCAACTCACCTGATAATAGACCAATATATGAAATTTGGTTAAATGGGCTCAATGGCAGCTCAACAAAAAAATGATAGCATCAATTACCAGCATATACATACAATACTCCAGTATTTTGTTTATGTTAACCTGCTACTCAGTCAAAATATTATGAAATTCACTTATTTTTTCATTGTCTTTTTTTTTTTTATAGCTTTTTTCTAAAGATTTCTCAAGTTTTCAATTTTTGAAAGGGAATCTTCTGATCTAACACTTAAGCAATTCCCATACATTAAATACATTTAAGTTAATATTGATGGACTGTGTTTGTCATGAGAATGACCAATATAATCATGTGTACATAGATTTATCAATTAGTGTGATGCAAGCTCATTCTGCCTCACCAGTTAGGAGGTGGGCAGAGAGCCAACAAATCTGTGGTACAGATACTGCTGAACTGTATTATACAAACTGATTTCATGTTGATGTTATTGAAAGATGTTTACATACACATCTGTCTGCTTATATTTGTGTGTAGTAAACTCCAGTCTGTCTTATTTTTATACATTTTACATTCCAAACCTTTACATACCTAAATTTCTCTATTAAATCTACTTTTTATCTAGTTTTATTTTTCAATATTTATTTTAAATTCATTACCAAATTATTTTTTATTTTTATTCTGAACATTTTTCAACAGATCTAACAATTGGAAATAAGGCTCAAACTAGATAAAATAAAATTAAAGGCAATATATTTATTATATAGCAAGCATGAACCATGTTTAAGTTTTTTATATTTACTGATAATTTTTTTTAGATTTCATCATCTGCTGGAGTCTTCAAAGTTCAGATTTAAACTTTACATGATCAGTCTATTGTAATTTTTTTATTTGATTATATAGACTTGAAATTTTTTTAAAATTATCAAATGTTATTATTTTCATTTCAATGAAACTCATCAGTCTCTTTAATACATATATAAATTAATAACTCTACATGTGTTGCCTAAATCTATAACAACATTTTGAGTTGTCCATAGATTTTTTAAAGAAATATATTATTTACAAACTTTTATTATGTTAAAATTAAAAAAGTTTTATATGCAACTTTACACTTAGTACTTGTGCCGTTAAAGAATATCATAGAAAAACATTTTGTTAAATGCACCACTGTATATTATGAAACTTCATTCTTTAATAACAAGTAAATAGTGTTGCCCATGAAAGGCAATAAATATTACAGACCTACTTCTATGTATAATTTACAATGAATTTCAATTCTACCAATATGCATTCTGAAAAGTAATGCATTTTATTTGATTTATCATGCTATATTTCCTTACTGATTCCTTACTTATTTTCATCATGATGTACAGAATTTTCTGTGTGAGGTGTGTGGCATATATATATACATATTTAATTTTTGATCCGTCCAAAATTTTAAACTATCTCTGCATTACCAAAAAAAATTAATAATATCATATATAGCTTTTCTAAAACTACTGAGTACAATAGACATTCCATTAACTGTTCTTGTTTTGTCTATCTGAGTGAGAGGATTGGGAATAGTTGGCAATCTCCCATGCCTGCTAGTTGGTTGACCTGCATTCTGACCAGATGACCTAATCAATTATTTACTGAATGATTGGTAGAGTACCAAAAATTTGTATCATTTTCTTTTTCTAAACTTTTGGGCTAGTTTGACAAAGAAAATCTATTCCCACCTTCATTTTTATTTGACTTAATCATATATAATACCTGGGATACAGTAAGTATTTAAAATTTCTTATCAATATTTCAGTACATTCTATAAAGTGCAAAAAGAATGACTGGTGTATCAGAAAATCACAAAATTCTTTTTGATCTTTTTGTTAAAATTTCACAAAATTTATTTTCTGATAATTTTAGCTGTGATACATTTCATTCCATAAGAAATATTTCCAATTGGAACCAAACACCTCCCCACATGACCAGCCATTTCTAACTCCATGTCCATTTGGCCAATACCAGTTTTATTTTGTTGTTTAGTTTGAATAAAACAGTATTTAATTAATATGACATAATAAAGCCAAATCCATTTAATTTTGCTTTCTTCATTGTATTTATTGATTTATAAATTTAAAGAGTTCACTTCAAATCATGAGATGATTGTGTGATGAATGATGAAAATCATGGTCAAGTGATGACGACAACAAAGATTTATAATTACACATCGTGTAAGAATGTATTGAAATATAAAAAAAATATTTACAATATTTACAAGGTGGGGTCCCACAGTCTTTTTAACCAACCTAAATTTCTTTTTATTCCCTATGTTAACAAAGGAAAAAAACAAACCAGTAATTTAGTTGTGTCAGCGAACATGCTTACGGATGCATTAGAGACAAAATAATATATTGAATGCTAGATAATTATTAGTTTTACAATGTTTGTCATTCTAGAGATATGTACAATTATTTGTCATAACACAGATATGTACATTAGATTCAAACAATGTATTAGCTAAGGGATAACACAATGAAAAAGAAGGAAAACTTTCCCTGATAATACATGAGATATCACATTGTTAGCAAAGATTTTCTCTTTATGAAAGAGAACATCTGCTTTTGTTTTATTTGGGCGGCCGGTCACTCACCATGCCAAGACAATAATAAGTGAATTAAATAAATTTAGCACACTGTATCGAATGTACACTCTTGCAATATGAGTGAACACAAGGCCAAGAGAAACAAGAGCCAAACAATTGATGGGAATAATAATAGTTCAATCACAGGTGGACTTTGACAAACAAACAAAATTATGTAATGACTGTAGACATTAAGTAGTAAACATGATACATGGATCATCATTGTCAACATTATAGCCCAATAAAAAGAACTTAAATATTCTCTGCAATCTTTTACTGTCATTTTCACCTGAATACTATAAAAAATAAATTAAGTGTTTTAGAAAGTGTATTAACACATCATATTGCCCCTGCCCCATAAGTTGAGAAACACTGATTTAATAAACCATACAAAGCAGACTATTTATAAGTCAGACATGCAAGTATTCAAGAAAACCCTTACAATTAAAGCACTTATGAGAGTAATACTTTTTTGATTAAATTTGCATCATGTTTTTCCTTAAGACTGTTCCTTTTCAGGGAAACCAAAAACTGCAATTAACAATGCTATTTATGAATCGTTTCAAACACATAAATCGAAAAGTCTGAAAGTCTAGCAGCAACAGAGCAACATATTGTAAGAGAATGCAAGTCTTAAAATCAGTGATGTGATGCGGTATTGAAGGCATGAAAAAAAGAATACATTTTTTAATCATGCATTAAATAGACATGCAGTGCTTGGTTCAGTAATTTACTCTTTCTTTATATTAGATATAGCACCATAAACTCAAACTATGCCAATATAGAAAAAGTCTAAAAAGAAAAACTATCTTTATATATCTGTTCATATTACATGTTATAAATAACAAAATTACACTTAGATTAGGACTTTATTATGATATGATGAGCTGCAACTTCAACAGAAAGGACTAAGATGTTTGACCCATTAAAATTTGCAACATTTCTACACATTGGTTTTTAAGTTAAATGAGTCAATATCAGAATACACTAGAAACTATTTTTCATTGATGAATTTACTCAGAATATGCTTTATATGTTCCTCCATGAAATACATTGAATATCGTTAAAATTTGGAGGATAAAAAAATAGCTGTCACAGCAATTTTTAATCCTTATGTTCATTTTTTTACAACTAACAGCTACACCTTAAAATTTAGATGCATTTAAACCACAAGCCCAACAGTGTGATATCAATTCACATCATAAAAGAACTAACCAATTTAAGAAGAAATCTCTAATGATAAGAATTCATTGAGTCTTATATTTGACTAGAGCCTGTATCAATGTTAGTGCAAAATTAGTTGAGCCGGTAGAAAATAATTACAAGAAAATCTATCAGGTTATAAATATATTAGGCAAGGTAAAAAAATCTTGATGTAAAGATTACAAACATGGCAATAGTAATTATAAATGGGAGGAAATTTGAAGCTGCAATGAACACAACCATAAGTTTTAGGTAACTGCCAAGGTCTAATTCCGACTAGAGGAGTATCCACTATGTTAATTTATTTAACTTCAAAATATATTATTTAAATGTTTCAGAACATGAAAGGAAGCATGTTTGTTCTTTAAGAAAAACATTTACCTTTTTAGGAGCTTTTTTTAAAAAAAAAAAAATCAATAACAGAATTTGGCTAATTGATGACAGAAATGTTTGAGACTCTTGAAACATTTGCTACAGTTTAGATAAACAACAAAATTTTCAAGACCCAGCTCTGCCTAAGCAAGCCACATGTAACACAGAAAATTAAACAAAAAATGAAGACAAAAGTGGACATTGTCTAGAATATAAAAAGCTATTAATTATTCATCATTATGAATATATCCACACATCAAAAAATGCTCTTAAAAATATCATATTACTTTTTGTCCCCTATACTCAGAGCACTTGAAATTGCTTAAGATATTTCAATTAATCTATTTTTATTTCTGTTAGGCTTTATGAACTAATATTTCAAATAAAAATACTCAAGTTATAAAACAAAAAAATTTTTTTAACATGTATACCTATAATTTGATTTCATATTCTTAGTTGTTTTTTTTTTGTGTGTTTTTTTTTGGATGGGGGTGGGATGGGGGTAAAGGGCTTTATTTCCATTAGAAAGTTAAAGAATATATTTTTAATCTGTTAAGATGTATTTTTTTAACTTGTTATTATTGGCACTGAATGATTGAAAATTGTATAATTCTTGTTATTTTTAAAACAGTATTACCTAAAATAGAGCAGATGTAATAAATTTACCTCCATTTATTTTAAGCTTTGACCACAGGTCTGAATAAAATGACAATCAACTCTACATTGGTATCGTACATAAAGGTATTAGATTAATAACATTTTTTACCTACAGGAATAAAAGTGGTTGTTCTAAATCAAAAACATAGTGAATGATTCTTATCTAAAAATAAAATAAAAGAATTAAAAATATAACATTTTATAGTTGGATAGAATGTAAATAACAATCTTTATAATATTGTAAATATTTTGTTTTTCTTTATCTGTCTAATCCTAGAAATGAATATTTCTTTTTTTTTTTTCAAGTTGTCAAACTCTGTTATACAGAGTTAGATTCAAATGACGTAAAGAAAAATTCTTGGCATTTTAATACTCCATTTTGTGAAACAAGCTCATCTGTGGGACCATATTAACAGAGTCAATTAAAATAATAATTTCAAACTGTCTTCAGATATTTTATCTAATATAACCATAAGAGTGCTAGAATATTTAGTAACTATTGTAAACACATTACATAAATGTGTTACTTATTCAATAATATGACTACTTAATTACTCATTTGATTTTCACAGCTACAGGTTAAAGCTGAAATTTACCTTTGATAAGCAATACAGCCTCATTTATAAAAAAAATCTCATATTTGAAATTTCAATTCAATAGATATTTCCTCTGAAGTATTGAAAAAGAGCATAAGCATAGACTGTCCTATCTAATAGACTTTGAAATAGTCTTTTGGCAAAATGGATTTAGTAAATAATAACATATGAAGAGAATCAACTCCTTTAGAAATCAAGCATAAGGCATTATGATGCATTTTAGGATATGGTAAACACAGAATTAAGTCTAAACTATCCTTTACTGTCTTATTAATGTTTACAAACATAATAGGAATGTTAATTTTGATTGATAACTGGAATGCTCAACTGGGGACATTGTTCTTCCAGATTAAGGATAAAAAAGATAATTTAGGATCAACATTTAATCTTATTTTGACTACCATTTAAAGATTCAAGTAAAGGAAATGCCAGATATTGACTTCATCACATGCCTTTTCAAAAAATGTTGTTTTTAATATGGGAAGAGTCAAAACTCTATCACTATGTACTGGGCCTCAGATACAGAATTTCAATTTATCTGGATATAATTGTGAAAAAAATGAATTAAATTACATAACACAAACATTTTGGTGAAAATGTATATAAACAAAATACTTCATATTATAAAATTTGATTTTATATAAGAGCTTGTCAACAATTTTTTTTCCAGCAACATACATTCTAGAACCTTCTCAGAGAATCTGCAGAACACCACAAGAGAAAAACATGCAACTATAAACTGTAAAAAATACTGAAGCTAATATTTTAAATGGTGAATATGTAAGGAATCACTCTGCATTAACAGTCAGTATTGAACTAGTTACTGTTGCTGGTGTTTGATAGCTACTTTATGTCCTCTTTATCACAACCACTTTTATCATACTTCATGCCTCCATTAAACCTGAGCATTCCTTCATCTCAGAGGACTGTTTTCGTGGCACAATCTTGTGCACACAATGATGTAACATGGCACACACATTGCTGAGCTACGATCTATATGACTTTAGCCATTTCAGGAATGACGACATTAAAGATGTCCATACAACACAGCTATTTTAAATATTATTCTTGCAATAAAAGGTTGATTGACTTTTTGTAACAGAGTTTGTTACAAAGTCTTTGTTTCATGACATATTTGGTAACTATTGAAACTTTAGTCGTAAATGAGCAGAAAGAACGATTTGCACATCGGGCAATTATTACAAATGACAGATATGACTTTTGACAGTTATATCTGTTTTTACTTCAAAGTGAGATTCATGACATGGACAGTCTTATTTATAGCTTATAATAGAGATTTGATAATCAAATTATGTAAAACTTGAAACATAATCACAAAAATGAAATTTAAGTACATTCCTGTCCAACTGATAAACATGACAGTCAAATGGGACAAATTAAAATAGAAGCAAAAATTGGTTGGTTAGGTGGAATGCACTTCAAGCCGAGTCATGATCTAGTCTTACCATACCAATTATACTCTTAGAATTTAAAAATCTTAACAAGGCTTTTTAATACAACATAGAGTATCGAAACATTAGGACAAAGATTATACCAAGTTAAATAAAAAGAAAAAAAATAGAAATAATATTTATGTAAATTTTATGTAAAGGTTAATAATAGAGTTTATTTGTTTCATGCTGTAAAATCAAGTTAAATCATTCCTAATTTATGTTAGATAATTTTATATTCTTGACAAAAAGCATAATTATAATTGTAAATTAATTTGTTGTTTTTTTAAAAATTTGGCTGAGTGCTAATTTTATTTACCATTAATGAAATTCGAAGTCTCTGCTGTATAAATACTGAAACTTCAATTCACACTTACATTCTTATGCCCTAACAACAGAAAACCTATAACATAAATTATTATCTATATTATCAGATTTTTAAAAATATGAGGTTGAAAAAAGGAGAAATTATCTCTGACAATGGCTCTTCAAAATGAGTGGGAGAAAAGGTTAATAGAAAATTAAATATAAAAAAATAAACTGGAGATCATGCAAAAGACAAGCTCTTAATCACAATCTAATTCTCTTAAATATTGTAAGTAATAATAACATGGCTTATACGTGCAATCTCAGATTACCCAATGAACATGGTGAGAAAGCAGAGGAGCTGAAATTGTAACTGCTATTTCAAATTTGGTATCTAACATTAGCTCTCTTTTTCTATAGAAATGCTGTCTAGTAATGATCCCAAGCAACTGTTGCTGTAGTTTCAAGGGTTATAAAGTTTCTTTTTAAAAAAAAAAGGTTTCACTCTCATTATGGTGAACTTCATCCCATTGCTTGGGAACAACTGTCTTCAGGTTTAGAGAATTGATATTTGTCATGGAGGTCATTTGTCAGTGATTAGACTTGGCAGATTATCAGACTGCTGGAGATAAGTTTAAATATCACATAGAAGCTATAAGGTATTAATGAGCATTATTAGAAGAAAAATATGCATCCCATGTACAACTGGAGTGGTTTGAAGGTCGTTGATCAATGTTTGCTGTAAGTTAGACAATTAGGTCTCATTAAAAATATTGAAACAAGGCATGGTCCATCTGAAAACCTGTGACTGCAAACAATATTTAACTAGGGTTACCATAAGGACCTTTATACACACTGCTTTCAATAACAAAAAGCTAAAAGCACTGAAAGGTCTGGGTTTTTTTTACCTATCATCCAATGTTTGAATACAAAATCTTCTTTTACAGGTTCAGATCACAGGCTTCTGTTGGCCCAGCATTTATTTACTTCCATTAAAGATCCTTGATGAAATCAAAATATTATGACTAAATATTAGCAATCACAATGCACAATCTGTAAGCTTTGCAAATGATGATGCAAATTTAATCCAAACATGTGCAAAAGAAATATTGCACCAATCACCAACATAATAGTTTCTTGAGTAGTTATGGAAAAGTCATCTGTGTATAGCCCTGAAGATTTGCTCATGAAACTTTGATGTTTCTAACAGCAATGAAATTATGTTTCACCTCGTATAAACTCAAACTGCTATTTAGCATGAAAAAAGAAGCCGTAAGGTAACTGCCTCTCTGGAGTTTATGAGCATGAGACCACATGAATTTGAGAGACTTTTAGGCTCAGGAGTTTTAAACCAGCCTTTGGTGATTGTCAAGTGGTGCTAGGAAATGAGATTTCCTGCAGAGGAACTGGAGAGTTGAGTTTGTATATGAACTTCTGGTTTTCCTGCCCCACGGACACCAGAGGCATCGACATCTCCAGGGCTTACACTGCTGGTTGTCACTAAAAGTTGGTGCTGTGGTTGTTGCTGTAACTGTTGGGGTTTTCCGGGAGTCAGAGCCAAGCCTGCCTGACTAACAATGGGAAATGTCAGTGACATCCCTTTCAGTGTCGCTCCTTGTTTCAAGATAGCCTGGCTTGAACAAAGCTGAGGGCCAGACCCTGATGGTATTGTTATAGAGGTGGGGGTCTGCAATACATTTCCAATGGCTATAGTTTGTTGTTGCTGAGTTTTGCCATGCTGTTGTTGATGATGGTGGTGGTGATGATGCGATTTCACTGATACATGGTGACGCTGACTATTGCCGCCAGTCTTGTCTGAAAAGTCAGGTGTCTAGTTAATTTTTTTAAAAATTATTTATTTGCTGTTTCAAAATCTATTTAATGAATTCTAACCGGATAAATATTTTAAAAAATAAGATTAAATACTGAACTTTCAAAAGAAAATCAATAAAAGAAAGGGTTGCCTTACCATAAGAAGGAGCAATGCCATTGACCAATGTTGAGCTAGACAATTGATTAGAGGAAGATTCCTGTTGAGAGACAAAATAACTTTGAAAAACACAAATAATTCACGCTCAAAAAAATAATTTTATTGAACTATTCCAAACTAATTATGCTTTTTATTTAAAAACTCTCTCATATGCCTCTTTAGACACATTAAAAAAAATTATGCAAGTGATTAAGCTCCTTTTTAAAAAAAAAAAGCGGAAAAAGAGAGCTTAAACACTTGCATATTTTTTAATTGAGTGAAAAACATTAATTATAAAATCAAAATAAATTAAATCAGTTTTGAAATAGAAAAACTGTAGAATAAAATCTAAAGATGGATATTGTCACAGCCACTATTTTATTTAAATCAACATGACCCACCATGACTGAACTATTAGCTCAAATGAAGCACTTACCACACACAAGATCTGTGATGGGTTTCCTGGAACTGTGCTGCTATTGGAGTTGGCAGTAGAAGATGTTATTGCTACTAAGGTAGGTGTGGCACATCCTGATGCTAAGGTCACAGATGTGAGTACTGCCCCCTGCAGACTTCCACTGTCCATGAGGACTGCATTTGGTGGAAGCCCACTAGATGTTATCACACTGTTGCCTGGAATAAGTTTAAATCCCTCCAGGACTGGTATTTTCGAGACAGATTTACTTATAGACAAATGAGATTTTGGAGAGCTGCGGTTACGTTTGGCAAGCCCACCTGCAGAAACTGATCCGGTGGTACCTGATGCTGCTGAACTGCTAGGTGTGAAGTATAAAGTCTGACCCTGACTAGCCAGTTCTGCAAGCTGGGCACTGGTAATGTTCACCACCTGACCATTAACAGAGTCTAAACCAGTCAGTAAGAGATTGATGTCTTTAAATATGTTGTTGTTCTTGTGTGCTGAGCCTGGTACTGTGCCACTCACAGAAGTGTTCAGTTTGGCAGTTCCAATGCTGGTGGAGTTTAACTGACCCAAGTATGTGTTGGACAAGCTGACACTGGGAATGGCTATTAAGTTTGTAGTGTGGTGACTATTCAAGCTTGTTGGTGTGATGATACCAGACAGGCCAGTTTGCTGGGACATGGCGCCGCTTAAATTTGTTGCTGACATTGCTGCCAGTGAAACGGTGGGTGCCACGGGAAGTGCTCCATTACCACTGGCAATAGCAACAAGCTGACCGTTGGATCCTCCACTACTTCCACTTCTCTTCCTTTTACCTGGGTTGATAACAGGTGTTGACGAAAGAGGAGGTAAAGATGATGCTGAAGGGCTACGTGAATTAAGTCCCTCACGAGGTTTAACAGACCAATTCAAGGCAAGGCCTGACGGTGTCACTGAGGACACAGATATTGGAGTAGCTGAAAGAGCTAAGGAAGATGATAACGACAATGATGCTGCCACTGATATTGGAGAGAGACTGACGGTAGAAAATGTTAATGGACTGGAGGAGGCTGCCAGAGGAGATGTGGACAGATTTGACTTTGGTTTAATATTTGGTTTTGCAATATTGATTAGACTAGAGTTTTTATTAAAAGGTGCTCCACTGGCATCTATCATGTTAAATTCATATGGATCATGAGAGTTGCTGGTAACTTGGGTTTCTTTTGGTAAATTCGACTCAACACACAATTTTCTGAAAATTTTCATTGGAATCAAATTAGAAAAGATTAAAAAATAATTTTAGATACATGTAAAACTTAATATACTTACATCAAATTTTTTTATCAAAACATATACTACAGACTAACAAAAAATAGAAAAGTTAATAAATAAAACTTAATTATCATTATATTCATCAATAATAATAAGCATAGATATAAAATAAAGTGCATAGTTGCTATTACCTTAACAATGCATGACAGTTAATAAAATGTTAACACACAAACACACATACATATTTATATATACATATACTAAAGATCATGGTTATCGGAATTTTTAAAAATTCATTTTTTCCCCCTCTAAAAGATGAAAATTTATGAGTAAGAAAAATGCTAGATCTAAACATTTTCATGACAGATATCTAGTTTTTTCAAAATTGTTTAATTATTTAATATTCTGATAGGCGCACTTAAAAAATTATGCAATCTATCACAAAATATATAAAGTTTACAATAAAATTCTATATTCTAAAAATCATAAACCTTCTAATGCCATTACTTTAATACAGTTATCTTATCTTATCTTATATGTTACAGACACTCCTTCTGTACAGAAGATTATTGCGTCCTACGTATTTCTATGGTTTGTGTTTAGTCCTGTATTCTTACTAGAGTTTTAAAAGATGATAAAGTGGAGGCTTTCCTGGTTTCTTCAGGCAACCCATTCCACGCCCGAATACCGGACGGAAAGAAAGAAAACTTGTATGTGTTTGTTCTTGCATATGGAATAAGAAAGGTGTTTTTATCTTTATGTCTATTTGAGGGTTGTTGCCTCCAAAAGTTTGATAATTTTACCGTGGCCCACTAACCTGGGGGAGAATGGTGTTTATGGGTGTTGGGTGGGTGTTGCGACTGCGTTGATTATTTATACAGATATTTTAGATTGTTTTGATTTTATTGTTTTAATTAAATTGTACTTAAAAATGCTTTCAAAATGAAATACAGCTACACAAAAAATGTATTAAAAATTTTTTAATATTTTAATTTACTAGAATATGAAATCAATGAGAACCCTGAGCTTGTTTCTCTGCAACAAGACGGTTCCATCTGGGGGTAATGAGAAACAATGACATCCGAAGAGTGCTGCTTATGTCCATTTTATTCTGTTGTCTTGTCACAGCAGAAAACCCCACTTCACACAGATAGGATGTCGGAAATTGCAATAGGGATTTAATAACTTTAGTGGCAATCTCAGGATATTCTGACATGACTTCAATCCAAAAGACTGGAAGACTTGTTTTCTCGAACTTAATTTTAAGGCCACCGTCATTTGCAATTTTTAACAGTTAAAACTTCTTCATGCACAGTCATGCTAGATCCGCCTGAATTATTGACAAATGGGTCACAGATCCATTGCCTACCAGTTCTTGGATCCTTTGTAGTTGGAAAATAGCGCTCAAACTCTCTAAAAAGAGGAGACAGGTGATCATGCACCAACAGGCTCAGTCTCACCTAGAATACCTGCTGTTTGAAACATATCCAAAATGCCTTTGTTCCTGCGCCGTTCCCACAACTCCAGTTTGGCTTTAAATGCAGCCACTTTGTCATCCAACATGAAAACAGTTGTTATTTTTCCTTGAAGGGACAGATTGAGTTCATTGAGCTGGCTGAAAATTTCACACAGGTAAGCAAGTTTTGTGACCCATACCTTGTTACTGAAATGTGCTGCCAGCTGCGACTTTTTTTTCTGAGAGATATCATGGGTGACCCATCAAAATGGCGCAGACATAAAGCACTGTGATAAGTGCACTGACACAAAGCGCAAAGATTGATTGTAGGCAATCCGATCAATGTGTCATTGATGTTCTTTGGACGTGGTGCCGCTCAAAGGGGTGACAAGCTTTTCCATCTTGTGTATGGGAAGACGCCACAGTAAAAAAAAATGTAAATAATTTTATGTTCCTTTGCTTGCGGAGCACCAGGCACGTCTCCACGGGCCACTTGGACCACTGCTTTAACTCTTAAACCCCCATAAGGTTTTCAATAAACTTCCGCCTCATTCCCATAAGGATTTCCTGTATTGCGATCAAATGGTTATGAAATTGTAAAAATATTGCGTAAAATCCATTTATATTATTATTGTCCTACTGACTTAATTTTTTAGGGCTAAGAATGGTTATTTTATGTATTCAAAACACTGTCTTGAGTTAATTACTATATTTACTTGTAGCTTAGTACTATTATTTTTATAATAAAGTATAGAAAAATCGCATCTTCAAAAAAAAAAATGTAAAAACTACAGAAAAACTTCGCGAATCAAGCGATAACACTAGGGCGGGCAACGGCTGCCATTGCCAGAAGTCGAATACATCATTTTTCAACCATTGAAGAGTTTTTTACTTTCTGTGATCTCATTTCTAGAGAGAGTGCTATCTAGGGACGCTTTACAACGCTTTGGTAATAGCTTTCAGGAGCCCATTACAACGCTTTGAGGGATTTAAAAGTTACTAACTATTAACTCTTAAAGTCGCAAAGCGTCTTCCCGCTATCCGTAAAGCGTCATAATGCGTCCCTAGATACCACTCTCGTTAGAAATGAGATCTCGGAAAGTAAAAACTCTTCAATGCTTGAAAAATTATGTATTCGACTTCCGGCAATGGCGGCCGTTGCCCGCGCTAGTGTTATCGCTCGATTCGCGATGTTTTTTGGTAGTTTTAACGTTTTTTTTTTCGAAGATATGCTTTTGTTATACTTTATTACTAAAATAATAGTACTAAACTACAGGTAAATATTGTTTCAAACTCAGTACGGTCTTTTGGATGCGTAAAATAACCATTCTTAGCCTAAAAATGAAGTCAGTATGACAATAATATTATAAATGGATTTTACGCAAATTTTTTAATTTTATAACCGGTTGATCGTAATACGGGAAATCCTTACGGGACTGAGGCGGAAGTTTATTGAAAACTTTCTGGGGCTTTAAGAGTTAACAAGCCTTTACAAAAAAAAAACAACAGTGTAATATAATATTTTAATTTTATGGAAAATCCATTTTTTCCCCTCGCATAATATTCCTTGCAAACTGTGGTTGTCTATAAGAAGGAATGTAAAGTGCTGAAAAAAATGGGATACTTCATGCATTTCTTGAACATGGCTTAGTAATACTTTTTCCATCTATTAATAACTGAACTTTAATGAAATATTCCAAAATTTTCCACTACTTTCTAATCAAAAGATTGCAACACACTGAAGACACTTGAGTGTCAATAAATCATTAAGACATATTGATGTTCCTTAGTTATCTCCAGTGAAGAAGAAAAAGGGGATAGACCAAATCATCTTAGATACATATTAGTTGCTCCTAGACTCATTTTAGGTGCAATATTAAAACAAGTGAAATTTCCAAAGAGTGTTTCTATGTTTGCTTTTGACTTGTGAAGAAAAGGAGTAAATTGTCCATCAAATTTCTTAATCCTGCATGTTTATGTAAAATATAGCATTTAAGTGGTACAAGGAAACCATGATATATATATAGATTAAGGAAGCAACTCACTTGTGTGGTGGTGGGTTCAATTGTCTTTCTAATGCACTAAGGAATGCAGCTCTCACATAATCCATTTTTCGACAGAAGAGAAAGCACCCTCTGTCATTTATTCTACCTCCAAATTGACATATCTGCCAAAAGAATACCATCATCATTTAAGTATTAAATTAACTTAAAAATATTTATTTCTTTTATCTTTAAACTAATAAATTGTCAACAACAAAAAAAGGGCAAGCCTTTTTGTTTACTTTTTTTATCTAATAAAATAATTATTTGAATTGAAAAATGTTTGGTTAAGTCTTATCATGGTAATAAAATTATTTCTTATGAGGTAAAAATTGAAGTTTATAACTACTATAGTTAATATTTATCATTTTATTCATTTAATCTATATTTATTTAAATACAAAAATAAATTAGTATGCCATCATAAACACTGTCCAATATTCTGTGGAAATCAAAGAGGGCCAAAGCCTTCTCATAGACATTAACACAAAATATCACTTACAGCCATTGGTTTGGGATGATGAGACAGATAGCTCTGATCTGGTTTTTTATCCTGTGAACAAGGACGTAGCAAATCCCCTGTTGGAGGCAAAGGAACCCTAGGTGTTGTCTCTTGTTTTACAGGCAACTCTTCTTTGACTGTTATGACTGGAGGAAGCAATGCTGTTGATGTGAATCTGTCAAGAATACAAGAAAAATTAATGATATAAAAGAAATAATAATAATAAATTGATAATTTATCTAGTGCTGTACCCCAGTAAGAAACTGGGCTCACAGCGCTTTACATAAAAATAATAACATAAATATAAGTATCAATGCATTCTATAAACATTCATATCCTAAAAACAACATAAATGACAGTACGGTAAACATAAGCTAGTTTATTGTTAGAAGAAATGTTTAATTAATTTTTAAAGTAAAGTTTGAAGAGATGTGTCTTTAGTGCATAGATTCTTGACATGTTGCTCAAGTACATTAATTTTTTTTATTTTAGTCAAACCCTTTTTGTCTCGTCAACCTCTTTAATTATTTAGAGCCCACTATCAATATTCTGATCATTACTGTTCTTTTTTAAAAAAAAAGTATAAGTCTCTACCATTACTAAGAGTAACATTACTACTATTCAGGGCTTTAAAACTGCAATCAAGAGACATCTTTTAAAACTTTCAAAGTGGCTATTTGAATCGCTATTTGGACCTGACAGTCTTAGTAATTCAAAAACCTGGTTTGATTGGCATAGTAAGCAATAATATTAAAGGCCTTTCTTTATAACTTTAAAAAGCACAATTTTCACCAAGAATTGCTGGTCGTAAGGTAATGTGTAGGATTGTTGAACTTTGAGGTATAGGGTTTTAAGTTCAGATGAAGATTATTTTTTAAATTATAACCATTTGTCTTTTCCAACTCAATTAGGATACCAGCAAACAGTAGTTACGTTACTTAGTCATAAGTATTTGGTTGTTTTTTTTTTCATGAATGATAACTTTACTCAGTTATGTTAGCGGTAAGGAGTTATTTCTTCATCGTAGGTTTTTTTTATGAATGTCCTTTTTGGCTGAAGAGGCAGATCCCATGGTGTAGAAACTAATATATCATATAGAATAGGAATGAGATAAAGCTTTAAAATAAAATACACAAACAAATTGTGTAATCAAAACAAAAATTTAAAGCTTTATTAGTTAACTAATACCCATGGACTATTTAGTTCATTTTTAAGCTTTATACCTAGACCTTAGTGTTAGTTACAAGCTAAAAATATCTGCACGACAGATACCAACATAACCCAAATATATTTTTATAACAGGCCAAAAATAATTAAATTAACAACATAATTTTTATTCCCAGCCATATTAGTACTACATTGTGACCTGCCTTGGGTCCAAATTACTCCAAATAGACTTTAATCTAACGGGACCGCCCAGGTACGAATAGCAATGACAGGCTATACAGACTCGGGTTGGCATGGCCGCAGCCTTAAACTTTACCTTCCCGACTGGAAATCTGACCTTTTTTGATCTGTAAAGGTAGCTTGTCTGTGCCAACTATGGCTTGACATGTCATTTGTTTTTGTTAATAACAAATGTGTTTTTAACTATACTATTCAATACTAATCTTTATGCAAAAGGCAGTAAGCCCAGTCCCAGGTGAGGTACTGTGCAAAATATGTTCCCATTTTTTTTATTATTATATCTGCATAGCAACAAATATTAATTTATACTTTAGATACAACTAAATGATACTCTAACATACCTCTGAAATATATTGGGAACTGTTCTAGGTTTGGCAAAAGTTGTTGTTGCAGGTATGCCACTTGAAGGCACCAAAGTTCTTGGGGTTGAAACGGTAACACCAGCAAGTTGACCTAATTTTCCATCTCGTTGTGCGATTAATGGTGATGTTTGTTGTTGCTTCAGAGCATTCATAGTAGAATTGATAGTAGCTGACGACACGAGAACACGATTAGCTGAAGCTGCTGCATTGGCTGCAGCAGTTGCACTCTGACTTTCTGCTTTGGCTTTGAGAATTGCATCTTTGGCTGCTTTGTGCTCTTTAAGTAAATCATCAAATGTTTTACTTCTTCCTGGAACTGCCCTTCTCAATGAAAGCGCATGCGTCTGAAATCAAATAATTCAGAATATAAATGTCTGACAGCCTGGTTTCAACCTGATGTTAAAATAATAACTAAACAATTTAAGGTCCTAGTTTGGAATTCATTTTTATAAAATATAGATATTATTTTTAATTAAAAATGATTTTTATATTAATTTTTAAAATTGAAATACATTTTTTTTTTTAAAATATCGTATCTAACTCCCAAGAAACTCTAATGGCAAAGTAGGATAAAAAGAAAATAGTTTTAAATGCCTCAAATTAGACCTACACAATCATTTTAAATTTGACAAATGCCATGTAATTACCAACCTTGCATGTAAGAGACCTGGTACATGGCTTTCCAGTCTCTGACACTTTGACTCCACAATGTTTATTGGCATCATATTCACGATCTGAAAATTGAGGCACATTATTTTTAAATTTACATTATTCCTTTAGCTCTTTTAAGAAAAAGATCAGAAATGAAATTAATTTTTAAGTACAAATTTGAAGGAA
This sequence comes from Radix auricularia, assembly GCA_002072015.1. Taxonomy (NCBI): domain Eukaryota; kingdom Metazoa; phylum Mollusca; class Gastropoda; family Lymnaeidae; genus Radix; species Radix auricularia. The sequence goes on from MUZC01000016.1 coordinate 333,800, forward strand.
TAAATAAATACCTTTGCATGGCAAGAATTTACGCTCCTTTTGATCTTTACTGACTTTGCTTGGTTTGGTACTTGATATTGGTCTAGCAGCCACAGGACCTGTTGATCCTATTGTCATCACAGGCGCAATCATTAAAGGTTTAGTGCCTGCTGTGGTGGTGACAAATGTTGTTACGCTGCGTGTGCTAAGATGAGTGTCTGTCCATGATTTAGTCACTGCTATCAGCGTTGGAGTAGACACTACTGAAGGAGAAGTTGTTATTGGCATAGATGAAGGCGTTGTTAATGATATTGCAGATTTGATAGATCCATTTATCAGCGTGGATATTTTTGAGGTGTCTTTATTTACAACTGTATTTGATATATCAGGTGGAGAGCCCAAAGTCTCACCTTCCTGATTACCTCCAGGTTTTGTTAGTTTTACTAGTTTCTCCACCTTGACCACAGGACTTGAGATTGCTAAAGATGAAGCTGTTGTTGTTGGTGGTATTATTCTATTGCCAGATTTCACAGATTTCATTGGACTGATTTTCATAGTGACACCTAATCGAGGTGCTGAAACATTTTTCACAGATGCAGGCACTTGCTTTAGGCTAGCCTTTGTGGGAGGCCGGCCTGATGATACTGGTTTGAATGTTCCACTAGCAGGTCTTTGGCTTGATTTGGTAGGTGGAGCTGAAGTTGAAGACTTGGAGGGCAGCGGCATGAGTAATTTCTTACCCAATTCTGAATTAAGTGCTGAAGCAGGAATATTACCCAAACTGCTGAGATTGGTTGGACCATGGCGATATTCTAAAAAGATATAATTTTTATTTTCATTTTAACCAAAGAAACAAAGATCCCAAGTCTGACATGAACTAATTCTTAGACTAAAAAATAATTTGAAATACACTTAATGTATATTATTACTTCTATTGAGATCTTATCAATGCTATACAGTTTTATAAATATATTAAAACTATACTTTTCACCGCATTCAAATTTCAGGTGTCTTCTAGAAAAACTAAAACTAAAACAAACCAATATGTTGTTTGAGAGCCTGCGGCTTGACCAAAAGATTGCATTTCTCACAGACAACCAGACTGAACTCATCTCTGGATGGACAGAAACCAAAAAGACCCATATCTGTGGAAGATTTTGTTTTTTTTAACTTGAAGGTAAAAAGAAATTTTAATTGTTGCCAGACAATCTTTACATAAACCATATATAATAAAAGTTATTTAAAAAAAAAATAAACTTAAAATGTTCCAATATTATGAAGTTAATAAATGTACTACTTTTAATGCAAATATTTATAATGCATGTTGCAATTTTATTTTTGATATAGTTAAAATAACTGAACTTGAACTGTATTTTAAAGGAAAGCTGAAAACAAATACTTCTAATTTAGTGATTTCCTTAAATTTCGAGACAGATTTATAAGAAAATATTTAAAGAGAATTACTAGCTACACATTAAATACTTTATTAATTTTTTAAAAATAACTAGTATAACTGAACAGGGACATATTTAAATATGTTATCTTATCATGTAAATTAATTTTTTTTTTTTAAAAGAGTTCAAAATCTAAACAACAAAAAATCCACTTGTATATTTTTTCAAAAGCTCATTAATAAGACATATTTATTGACATTTAAAAAATATACATATTTGATATATTTTATATTTGAAAATACTTGTAAAAAGATTTCAAAGTTTGAAATTCCTAAACAAGAACCAATCAATGAACCCCTAAACTGAAAAAAAATATTTATTTTAAATTAATGCTATGACCAAAGTCCTTTCCATATGAATTTTGAGGCCCTCTAAAATAAAATAGATTCAGAAATGTAAAGGTGTATAAAATAAAATGTCATAATTATTAGTAAATGTGTTGAAAACATAGCCTATTTAATGGGGCTTTCATCTCAAAATGATGTAATGATATTTATTTTTGAAAATCTTACTAAATAGCTGTATAAAAATAAATATTTTAATAATAAATATTCAGCGAATTTATTAACTTGTAATTTCTACACTTTTTCTACTTTGGGGCTTTTCATAAATGACGTCCACAATTTTTGTCGACTTTCAACCCCCGCCCACCCTCATCGTCACACTTCGTCAGAAAAACTTAGACCCCCTCCAATATGATGTCACAAAGCTGTGAGACCCCCCCCCCCCCACATCAAACGGTATTATTCTATTTGAAAATGAGCATGTTTCAAATCACTTTATTGTCATTTTAGTATGTATTTAGTTTAAGGTTACACTCTAATATTGTAACACAAGTCATAAAATAAATAGTAAAAATAAAATAGTAAAATCAAATATTTATGTGGAACTTTGATTTAAAGAAGCATGTTTTGACGTGACGTCACATTTCTTAAACTCCCCCACTGCCCCTCGTCACAATTGTGTGGAACCCCCACCCCCTTGTTGTGTAATATCATTTATGGACGGCCCCTTAAGGACCCTTTTTTCATACATATTTAAAAAGAAAATCTTAAATAAACCATTTGTCATTTATAACATTTATCCTCTCAGTACTTATGCATAACTATTTTCAAGTAGACAAAATAAGAAATCTAACCAATTAAATTATATTAGGCTTATGACTATAAGCTATTTGTAATTGTATTAGTGATACAAAACTGAAATACTAATAGAGAGGAAGCCATAGCAATAGGCTATAGTTAAAGCATACTGGTACCTTTATTATTTAAAAGGCCTAAAACTAAAAGACTAATAGTACTAATAGGGCCGCCAATGAGTCAATATGTGAGTGTGATATTATGTAGGCAGGCCAACATTCAACATAAATACTGAATTTATTTTACAATAAAAATAATACAGTATACAGTATAGACATTAGCATTATGATTGTTTATTTTCTGAATCATTTACTCATTGTTATTTGTGAATAAAGTTTATAATTTAATTTTAATAAAAATCAACTTAATTTTGATTTGTTTAATTATCAGGCAATCAGGCCTTGAAAGTTGAGTAGCGAAGTCCTAATTGTTTATCTCTAATTCTTATCACATAATTTCATAATATAAATGCTTTTTCATATTTCTATTTAAGTGTTTAATATTGCATTATTATAAATGGAATGAAACTTAAATTCATATATATATAATTTATAATATAATCAATGTAATTAACTTTGATTTTGTTTTCCTTACCCTGCCTTCCAAGTTTCATACTATCACTTGAGTTTTTATTACCATCCTTGTCTGCTTCTTCATCATCTGTAACATATACATCAAATTTTAAGTCTCAATTTGCATTCTTTTATTATGGTATATTTCACTTTATTAAGTAAATAAATAGCATTACTACATTGCTTTCTTAGGCTTTTATTTCAATTTTCATTCAACCATTCTTGGTAAACGCGGAGGAGCCGTCCTGACAAGCCGTGTAAACATTGCTTACTTTCAAATTCATGAAGGTAATTTTAGCCACTTATGGAGTGGGTAGTAATAAAAGAGAATTAAATTCATTTATTTATCTCACCATTTTCTGTATTTGTAGACATAAAATCGGCCAGTACTGACCATTGTTGACCAATTATTAGCGACGGACTACTGTCCTGGGTCGCCATTTTATTTTTCTTGTTGCTTTTTTTTTCCCTGACACGGAAATTACCGAGCTTTGACGTCATATTCGTGAAAATCCGATCACTGCTGGCACCAACACACCTAGTTTATTTCGCTTTCATGATTTGATTTTTTAAAATAGTAATATCATGACTTTTGTTTTTATTTATTTATTTTTCTCAACTATTCATCTGTCATTAAGTCTGGATAATAATTAAAGGATCTAAATCAGCACCAGTAAAGGTTAACTCAGGAGTCCCACAAGGAACTGTGATAGGTCCCTTACTCTTTTTCATTAATATAATTGATTTACCCAGCAACCTCTTTAGAGAAACAAGAGTTAGTTGTTGTTTGTTTCTTTGTTTTTTTTGTTTTTTTTGTTTTTGTTTTGTTTTGTTGTTGTTGTTGTTGTTGTTGTTGTTGTGCTGATTACTGCATAATCTATAAAACAAATAAATCAGAACAAGAAAGCGAAATCTTACAAAAAGTCCTAGAAGAATTAATAAAATCTGAAACGAAGTGGGGCATGTCTTTTTACCTAGAAAAGAGTCAACAAAGAAAAAAATGAGGGGTGGGACTGCAATCAGGCCTATAAAAAAGTAAATGGAAAAGACGTAAACAGGGTAAGGGTTAGCCTGACATGACGTAACAAACAGCGAACGTTTCGGTAAAGAGCCTTTTTCAAGTATTTCAACGGATAAACAATACACAAATAAAACGAATACAAAAAAATATTTAAAAAATTAGCTGCGGTGAAATCTAAAGAATCAATGAAAGTAAAGCTGGAAGAGAGCAGAGCGATCCTATATAGGAAAGGAGAGAGTGGGTGGGTCAAATCGACTAGTTGGTCAAAGCAAACACAACATTCATCCCATGTGGCGCAAGAGTCCCATACTCTTGTATGAGTTTATTATTCAGACTGACCCTCCCGGGTGTGTTTGTGCAAGATACAATGGCGGTGACTGCCAATTCCTTGACGCCCATATGGGCTTCCATTTAAGTGTCGGAAGACACTTGTGTAATCGCCCGAATGTGCTCAGCGACGCGGCACGAAAATGACCTCCCAGTCTCACCTATGTATTTTAAAGGGCAGCGATTACACACAATGGTGTAGACAACATTGCGGCTAATGCTAATAAAGCCATCCCTAATCTTAAAACTCCCTTGGGAAGACTATCTGGTCAGTCTGTACAATAAAATGACATGTCTTACACTGAAGTTGGCCGCATAGTCAATTAAAACTGGCGGATTTAGCTTTGTCTGCGTGGGGGGCCAGGAGAATTTCAGGGGGCGCCGCAAAAATTTAACTAATATCAGAGCATTGTGTATATACTAGGGCTGTTAACGATTAATTTAAATTTAATTGTTAACTTTTGACAAATTAACGATTAATTAATCGTTAATTTCAATTAAAGCCAAATATTTTAATTTATGATGTCTTAAGTAACACTTATTTAACGTTCTTGTTGAAAATCTAAATAATACTGAATGTCTCCTTTATATATCAACTTTTCATCAACTATGAAAAGACAAGTGTGTTGACATTATTTGGTTCAAGTGATGAGTGGGTCTATTTGACAATATAACCAGCCGAGCTGAGCAATCATTCACATGGAATTGAGGTAACTGGTAGGCTCAAAACGGTCTTGATAAAAATGACATTATTGGATATCGGTATTCATTAAGTTTCCACCATTGTAGAGGGTTACTGGATTCAGGAACTTGCATCTCCATTTTGTAACGCTGTAATTCATCAGAAGAGCTGTCGTCATTTCTGTCTCTGAGTCAAACTCCATTACTGCCATCAGCTTAATACGCTTTTCATTTGTTTTGATAATTAGGCGAACTTTATCAACATGTTGAACATGCCCGTCAATCAATAATTTAAAACCAAAATGTTCGTGTACTCTTCAAGAAATTTATTATTGATCAGCCAATATTTTTAAAATTATTTTTTACTTTTTGACTTCCAATTATTTGTAAGTGATGGGTCGATTTATCGTTAAAAATAATTTAATCGTTACACTTTTTTAAGGATTAGTCGAGAAATTATTCGTTAATTTCCGCAGACCTAGTCAATACTAATTATTAGCCTACTAAGTTCGTAAATTTTCCAAATCACCAAACAAGCCAAACAGAAGAAACAATGTAAACAGATATGTTTTCAAAATAGTAACGTATATTTATTTCAATAGTATAGATAGAAACTTAGTTTATACTAATTTATATAGAGCCCCGAGCCTTATTTAAATTCCTAAATATGTTTTTTCATTGAAGCAAAACGATTTATCGTTGATTCAAAGTCAACGTTCTCACCTAGATCACGTTCATTGAAATTATTGCTAATTCAGACAGACGTTCGTTTGTCATTGTTCAGCGCAAATCATTTTTGATCATTTTCAATCATTGCTAACAGCAAGATTGAAGTAAATTTTTATAGAGTTTTGACAAATTAGGGAGACCTGATGCCATTTATTTTCCAGTCACGAATGGTAGAAACTCTTTAAGTTGTAGCTCACTAGATAGTGATGGACGTTGTGATGCATAAAAAAAACTTTGAAGGTATAATATTCAACGATTGCTTCTTCAAGGTTAATGTGTTTGTAAATTTTACATGAACCTCGAAGAAAATCTTTATTTTCTTCAAACATTTGTGATGGATCAATACAATAGAAAAAAATAGCTGTGCCCCTAAAGTCACTAAATTGATCATCTATTTATGTTAGAAGTGTATTCAAGATATTAAAGTACGTTTCAGATTTAAAACTAGTAGTTGCAGATGCGTCGCTAAGGGGTTGCGGTGGGGGCGGGCCGCCCCGGGTGACACCATCAGGGGGTTGACACCAGACTGTAAAATTCTATATATTCCCGTTATTTGGCACTGGAAAACTCGGAGGAATTCTATGGGTTAAATCATGACGGGGTGACACCAGGAGCTACCGCCCTGGATGACACCATGAGCTACCGCCCCGGGTGACACCAACCCTAGTGACGCCTCTGAGTAGTTGGATCATAAGCCCTTTCATCTCTACTAAGTTCGCCTGCCATACTTTTATTGTTTGCACTTTGCGTTTCTTTAAATTTTGTTTTTAACATCTAGTTTGGAACAATTTTCGTTAATAAATGATTAGGCATCTACTTTCAGAATTTTAAAAAAGCTTGATCGCTTCTCATTTCAACAAACTTATTTCTTCCTATATCCATCAATCGTTTTGCAATTGCAATGTCAATACTCTTGCGCTGCAAGTGGTTTGATAACACGAAAATATAAACCAACTTTAGTACAAATAGCATCAGAAAAAACGAAAGAATATTTTATTATTAAAACGGACAGTCCCATGGCTTCTGTTCGGACACTTCTTTTATGTTATGTTGATTCCCCTGAATTTATATCTTCTAGAGTGGCTAGAATAGCAGAGAATGATCCAACAACTGCATCAACTGTATGCTTACGGCTTGCCCATCTTGTATCAGAAAGTCATTTCAGAGTATTTACTGTTGATTCATATTGAGATTTATGATGTTTTTTTAAGAGTATGTAGACGTGGTAAAGTAGACGTAAAGAATGCATACAATCTTTCAGCTGAGCCAAAAAAAAAAAAAAAAACTGTACATCATTGTTTACAGACATTGCTTCGATCAGGGCCGGCTTTAGGCATAGGCAAACTAGGCAGCCGCCTAGGGCCTCCGATTAGTGGGGGCCTCGCAAAGAAAAAAAATATTTAAAGAGTGATCTACAGCCAAGGTAAAAAAAAAAAAACAGAACCCCCCGCCCCCCAATCAGTGCAATACATTTACCCGCTGATAATTTTAAAACAGCGCATTTAAAATCATTAAAATGTAATATTTTAAAATGTAAATTCACCTGTCCTAAAAAATTTAACAAGATTGAGTAGCGTGTAGCCAAAATTTACGCTAAATATACAACTGTTGAATATTAAATGTTTTAAAAGAGTAAACATTAAACATTTCTATACTAAATGCTGTTGTGGGCCATCCATAAAGTACGTCCCGCTAATTTTGACAAATTATACCCCCCTCCACCTGAAACAAAAATTTGAACTCCCCCCCCCCTCCCACTAAAGTATGGCAAACTTTCGAACAAAATAATTCAAATTTAATATAAAACACTGTCATGTCACACATGGTCGGACACCCCCTCACCCCTATCACAAATTGTCACTCTTTCTTAACCCCCCCCCCCCTTAGACGCGAGATATACTTTACACAATTTACAGATGTTCCTTGTAAGTTGCAAATTTTTTAAAAAAATAACGACTCTAAGCAAGCATTTGGATGTATAAAATGTGTGCCAATAAAATTATTTGACGAAATTAAGCTGAAACTTCACTGATTTCTCAAGTATACAATTGTTTTCGTTTTCAGAGCTTAGCAACGAAAACGGCTAAACACAAATTTAAAAAATTATTTCAGTAGTTTGGCATGGTTAATTTTTTGTGTTTTATCAAGATAAGTTCTGTTTTTTTTTAATAAACATTTCTTTAATACTGAAAATTTATTAAATAGTCGATATTTATCGACTTAGAACTTGAGCCAATCGCAATATAAATTTCAATGAAAAATGCCTTTAATCAATGCCCTTCGTATAACATTGAATATTCCGATTACCACTGTATCGAGGGGAAAGAATTTTTTCAAGTTGAAATTAATTTTAAAAAATATTTTTAAAAACTTTTTGAGAACGGCTATGACGCAAGAACACCTTAGCAGACTGGTAATGATATCTATTGAATGAGATATCGTCCAGTCTCTGGATTATTCACAATTTATTGCAGACCTTCCTGCCATCAAAGCAGGAAAAGCTGATTTTCGTTGAAGGTCAATGACAAGGCTCGAGAAACTTTTTGTTTGTGAGAGCCATAGACACAAAATAATTTTAAAAGTAATTGTGTAAGAGCCTTACATTTTGTTAAAAACTAAAAATTCAAGTAATTGTGTGCATTTTTTGTAATTTCAACACTAAAAGTACAATAATTATACCTATGATTTAAAAAAAAATAACATTGTTATGCTGTTGCTATTCATGCGACATATTGTGCTGCATGGCTTTGCTGATGGCTTTTAGTCTGCATGGTTGATACGTGGTGAGGTTAAGCGTTATGCAGGCGTCGAGACTTCCATCCGTTAAACGTGATCGCTGGTTAGTCTAATGTTCTTTAAATGTGAGAAAAAATGCTCGCATGCATACGTAGAGCCAAACATGCCAGGACAACCAAAACTCGTTGCTGCAGTGTGTGGTTTATGACGGAAAGCGTGCTCTAAGTTTCGACAATCAGCTGGTCTAATTTATTCCTGCCCACTTGTTTTGGCTCGCAAACTCTGCTTGCTATCGTGCAAGTCTTTTCACATCTTCATTCAGTGACTTAAACTTTTTCAATTACATGTCTGAGGCCTTCAGGTTAGCAGCTTGGAGCTCAAAATCTCTGACACTAAGAGACACTAAGAATGTAACACAGGTCAGTGCTGTCCACTGCAAACTCGTGTGGATGGGTGATGAACTCAAAAAGACGAGTACGTTTGCGAAATTCTTCAAACCGCGCATTAAATGAATGCAGGAGATTAGACGTGAAGCCTGCAAGCTGCTTGTGCATGTTTCTTTGAACTCTTCCAGTTTTCAAAGTGTAGTAGACAACCTGTTTCAATGTCACCGATGAAATAGTTCTTGCTTGTTTTCAAATGCAAGTATTGCTAGTTGCAAGGATAAGATTGTATTTCCAGCGCCTTATATTCTCACATTTAGGTGATTTAGATTTTTTTTTTTCATGTAATAAATATTTAGATCAAATACGACTGAAGAAAAAAAAGTATAATCGAACATTTGTGTGCAAGCCAGATGCAGCCATCAAAAGAGCCCCATTTTGCTCGCAAGCCATGATTTCACGACCCCTGGTTTATGACATCTGCAAGAATATGTTTGTATAAATTTCAGTAAACCGTTTATTTAGATATAAATACAGGCAGTTTTTATCAAGTTTAAATTGTGTAATTATTTTCTTTCTGTTTTTCTTTTTCTATTTTAGGGCCCCCAAAGTTTTTTTCGCCTAGGGCCTCCAATTCCCTAAAGCCGGTGTCACGAAATAAAGTCTCCCCCAAAATAAAGTCTCCCCCGGAGAGTTTATTTTAAAACAATTTCGCCCCCGGAGAAATTGTTTTAAAATGAAGTCTCCCTTGTTAAAATAAACCCTCCCCTTAATTAATTGAAATAATAAATAGTTGTTTTATTAAACTTTATGACTTACAACATAATTTGTATTTGTTCGACATGCATTTGTGTATGATTATTGGAAATTCAACAATCATAAGCTCAGTCAGGGGCTTAGCTATTTGTAGGTTAAGAGAGTGTATGCCCGTAAAGACACATATTTAGAGTTGGTTAATTGCCCAGAGTTATTAAAAAGAATAACGGACAAATAAAATGAAATATAAAGATGATTAATTAATACGAGAACAATGCATCGAAGTCTTTCATTACGTTTGTAACACGAGTTAGGATTTAAATGAAAGTTACTATTTCTATTTGTGCATTATAATAATTTAAAAAAGATCACTCTTCTTCTACCCGTAGAGTTTACTACATTTACTGCAACAACAACAAAAAATTAGCAAATCCAAGTAGCCAAGGTTTGAAAATTTAAAAAAATAATTAAAGTTTACTTTTAAAAAATAGTAAAAAGGCTTTTAAATGGGATTAATTTTTTGTGTAGACGTCTCAAGAAACACAGCACATGCTAAAATTTAGACACACAAAAATTAGTTTACACGTTTAAACAATGAGTGTCGAGGCTAGGGTTGGATTCGACCGATACGTTAAATTTATTGCGTTGCTCAGATAACAGTATAGGTGAGGCGCACGCTTAGCTAGTTTGAAATTTGCGTGCCATGGAATTAGTTAGGTATAAAGTCAATTACCATAGAGCCCAAGAGATTGAAGGTGTAGCCAGTGGCGTTGCTAGGGGGGTGCGGAGGGGGCGGGCCGCCCCGGGTGACACCATCAGGGGGGTGACACCAGATCGTAAAATTCTATATATTCCCGTTATTTGGCACTGGAAAACTCGGAGGATTTCTATGGGTTAAATCATGAGGGGGTGACACCATGAGCTACCGCCCCGGGTGACACCATGAGCTACCGCCCCGGGTGACACCAACCCTAGTGACGCCTCTGGGTGTAGCTTAGAGGTGTTTTTTTAAATTGATGACATGCGCTGTTGCGTGTGTGTGAAATGATTGTCATCTTGTTTCCCAAGATAGAACAGTCAATCGTGGACAAAGGGAATGTTAATACGTTTAAAACTTTCCCTAATCCTTTTATAAGCTTATCACTTACTTCACATTTTTGTACGTATTTGTTTGTAGGATATTTTATTTAATCGTTTTAAAATTATTTAAGTTAGTGCCTGATATTATTGTAATGTCCTGCAATGAATTATTTGAAATGATAAATTTAAAGTTAAAGTTTTAAGGCTCACTCTAATCAAATTTTATTTTAATGTAAGGAAAATAGTAGTATTTTCACACAGACACACACACAAAATGGTGAGCCGTCAAAACGGCCCCGGACAAAACGGCCCCGGTCAAAACGGCCCCGGACAAAACGGCCCCGGTCAAAACGGCCCCGG
>MUZC01000016.1:354476-369447 GCA_002072015.1 Radix auricularia
GAAAGAACTTAATGTCCAGAAGATTTGACAGAACTTAATGTCCAGAAGATTTGACAGAACTTAATGTCCAAAATTTCTAAACAAAATTAATTAACGTAATTGTGCTTGCGTTGGGGTGGTATGTATCACCCCACGGTCTCGGATGTTTAACTTCTGCTTACAGATCGTTTAACCCCCTTCCCACGTACATACAGCTTTGTCTAACAACTAAATGTTTAAAAGGTTCACCCTCCCCTCACCCTCTCCAGTCATCCATGTCGTGGCCAGGTAATCATTGAGATTGTTCAACCAGGCGGAGCCACAAGTCTGGCTTCCTGTCTTCTGTTCGGTGGAGTCACTGTCGCTTCACTCACCTCACTGCCCCAACTGGCAGCGGCGTTCACTGGGCAGGGGACGGTGGCCGATGATGTCATATCTAAAAATATCACCAAAAAAAAAGCCAATTACTATTGACACTGATGTTTTGAGAGCCACTGGACTTTTTCCCGTTTCTATTTCCTCATCAAATTTAAGACATATAAAAATTTAGTTGGTCATTTAGCCAGACATGTTCATGTGTGTTGTAAACACTTGCGTATTAAAAGGGGTGCTCTTTGATCAAACATCAAAGTATAGTCCCAGGACAACCCCCCCCCCCCTTTCATGGCTGATCGCAGCGTCACGCTCATGATGGATGCTGACCACGACTAAGGCTAATCAACAAGACACCAAGGACCTAGTCAACAAGACACCAAGGACCTAGTCAACAAGACACCAAGGACCTAGTCAACAAGACATCAAGGACCTAGCATCCAAGACACCAAGGACCTAGTCAACAAGACACCAAGGACCTAGTCAACAAGACATCAAGGACCTAGGTAACAATTGTAACGCGTACTGTGTACTTGTTCCCTTTTAAACCGAGACTTCTCTCGTCCACTGGACAACGTTTTAAAACAAAAAAATTAGTAGCGAAGGAAAAAAAAGAAGACACACACTTAAATGAAAAAAAAACAAGCCCAAGCCATTCCTGACTCTAGATAGTGTTATCTTTGATTAGAGAGCCAAAGAACTCGTCACAAATCTAACAACGGCCGCATACCACAACAACAGCCCAATGTCAAATAGTCGCCGTCTTCATTAGTGCTTCACCCCCACAGTCCCAGCTGACAGAGTTTCACAACCAACACATTCACCGAAAAAAACCTGTGCACTTATTCACACGGACGTCGCGATGCGGGGCTAGATGGGCCGCTTGGCGAAGGGGAGGTCACACACGGGGAAGAATTAAACGCGAGGTGGTTTTTATCCCCCCCCCTTCCCCACTGACAACTTTTTAGTAGTGTGTGTGTGTGTGTAGGTCTGTAGTATATGGCAAAAGACCGCTTTTGTGGTGTGTTTTTAAAACGCTAGCACATTTGTGAAGTTTTTCATCGTCTTGGTGATAAATTATTTCCACTTGGAGTATAGTCGGATTTTCGCCTATAAATTAAATGTGTTTTCCCGGAATGAGTGTGTAGGTGTAGAGTGGCGTAGTGTGCAAAGTGGTTTTTAACTAACTAGTTTTGTCATTGTAGTTCTAATAAAGTCTAATTTAAGCAAAATTTACGTTCAACCTGCGGCCTGCGGTTAATTTTCTTGTGGAGCTACTGTGATATTAATATTTATTTGTGTTCACGGTAGTCGTGTGTTCGTTCACTATTATTATGTTTTGGATTTAACGCGGTCATTCGCACTGGATTACACACCAAAACACATCGAGTGAACAGTTTATAAACATGTAAGTACCTTGGCAGACCATGCTGTTATAATATTTTATCATTTGAAAGTGCATGCAATTAGTCACATGTATTAATTAAACGCATGTTATTTTTTTACGAATAGAAATATTTATCATGACTTCATATTAATACTAATATCTCACTGAGCGTGTGCGGGGGGGGGGGGGCGATCACATGTTCTGGTATAATTATTGTTATAATATTCTATTTATAGTTTTTTAAAAAATATTTACACATAGTTACCCTGATCTTTTTTTTGAACAAAAAAAGTATAGTAAAAAAAAACATTTAATGTGCAAAACACCGAGAGAAGTATTTGACAGCAAACTTTAAAAAAAAATATTTAAACTTAGTTTTGACACTTTCCAACATGATAAAGATGAGCTCTCCCCGGTCCCAGGGTCAATAGTTGCACCAAACGTCACAACTCATTAGAGGCGAGTGGAGACTTCATTCAGAGCTGTTGGCTCAACTGAACCTTCGCAGGGGATGACAGGGACGGGGTCAAAGTTCGCTGTATCAAACCCCACTTGGTCTTTACCGATTCAAATAACTTGGACTAGGTAAAAGATAGTAAGTAAGCTAGGGCTGGGATCGTTAGGGCTGGGATCCTAACTGTGGAAATTGGTAAGCAATAAATGAAAGTCCCCAGACCCCCCCCCCCTGCGTAGTGGTGTGTTTTCCAAACCACCCAAGTGCTGCAGATGGACTTTGTGCCACCTAATCTACAGTACCCCCAGGTCTCTAAACATTCTGAAGATCTGTTTGTGACAAATTCAGCACTTTGACTATTTTCTATGGATTGGGGGAAGGGGGACACAGATTGTAAAATGGGTTAAACTGATGTAACAATCAAATACACAACGGTAACATTCACAACAGCAACATTCACCACGTTGGTCTAAGTCTAAGTCCCGAAAGATTTAAATTGCTACCTGACGGTTGGTCTAAGTCTAAGTACCGAAAGATTTAAATTGCTACCTGACGGTTGGTCTAAGTCTAAGTGCCGAAAGATTTAAATTGCTACCTGACGGTTGGTCTAAGTCTAAGTACCGAAAGATTTAAATTGCTACCTGACGGTTGGTCTAAGTCCCGAAAGATTTAAATTGCTACCCGACAGTTGGTCTAAGTCTAAGTCCCGAAAAATTTAAATTGCTACCTGACGTCTTCGCGGAATTTAAAAAAAAAATCTATCAACATTCACTTCACGAAGGTTCTAGAGTTGTTGGGTGACGAAGAGCCCACGTGGCTATGCAATTAATCTACTTAACGACGCCAAAGCAACTCGGACATGTCAGTTTGAGATGAATGACCCCAGGGTTGGCATGAATCACTTACGTGCCTCCTACTCCTACCGCCATGTTTTGGACGGCTAGTCCCGGAGTGCAACACCGGCCTGTCGTAATAGAACTTTCCGTTAAACGTCTGCCCGGAATGTGCTTGATTGGAAAGCCCCGTCCACAAGACTACAAGAGCCGAGATATTGGATATTAGTTTTAAAATTGCTCATGTATTTCTACGTACACACCTTAGAGTCGTATCCACAACCATGTTACGATTGATATAAAATTGTTTGCAGCCCCACCCCATTCGAAGGGATTCGGTTATGATTTATTGTTATTAGTTTAATAGATAACACGTACACCTGTTTTGACTTCTTCTACTGTGCAAACGAAGGAAAACGAAATTGATGTGTAGTTAAAAAAATTAAAAAATTAACAACTTCACTCTGAATACAATTTTCAATAATTATAGGCTACATTTTTTACGTGAATATCTGCTTGACATACGTAGTCCCAGCAAACAGAACATGTGGGTAGCCCGTAGAAATAGCCAAGCTTGACACACGTAGTCCCAGCAAACAGAACATGTGGGTAGCCCGTAGAAATAGCCAAGCTTGACACACGTAGCCCAAACAAACAGAACATGTGGGTAGCCCGTAGAAATAGCCAAGCTTGACACGACCGTGTAGAAGAACAATATTTTTTTAATAAGGATTTATAATATGTGACTCCGTAATAAATCTTGAGATAAGTGAGCCGAAGGGGAAAAATTCCCTCGTATTTCTGCAACACGATAGAGGAGAATGGGGTAAGTTTTATAACACCCTTGGTCTGGGGCTGGTGCTAATAAACACGGTATGAAGATGAGTGGAGTGTACGCCACAGAGACGAGACTGATTTATAGGTGGCTATAATCCATCGGCAATCACTGAGTTCAGAACTGCGCACCAAATCTGAATTTCGCCACCCAGAAACGTTATGCAGGCCAAACTTTCTTCAGAGAGAAAACAAGCAAGACAAACAGAAAAGGAAGTTTAATAAGGGCAAAAAATAATAGATCTATAAACTTAAAGGACAACAAAAGAAGAAAAAAAAACTTTGTCAGTGGTAGAAAATAATGCAAAGCAAGTTAAAAATAGGAATCGATAATCTGAGCGACGAAACTAAAGATTAGTAATACAAAAGCTTCGATTTTTGTCATAAAATAGGTTAAAAAATCTGAATATAGAAAAAAAAATCATGGTTGGCTGTTCGTTAAAAATTTATTATACAAATTATAATTTAAATATAATAACCAAAGATTTTTTTATTTTTTTTGTAACTTGTTTAGTCTCTATTTCTAAACTTAAATTTACTCGGGGAAAAATTGCCAAGTGAATTGTGGAGTGTTGACTCAGGGTCGGATTAAAGTGCGTTCTATTGGGGCTGCAGCATCGTTTCCATATATGACCCATGCCCTGATGAAAGCAGGCAAGGCCGACCGTGGAAGCTGAACAGTTTTCCTTGACTGACTTCAGAATGATGAATGAAATGAAATTTGGAGTCTGACCCTCGGGCGTCTAGACCAGCGCCAAAATTGACAACACTGACCAGTTTTATTTAAACAGAGCTACTAACATGAGATTTGAAAATATAATAATAACATCATTACTTTTTGCGCATGGAACTGGAGAGCCTCGTTTTGACATAGAACGAGCCACATGATGGGGCACTGTCTGTCCACCACTGATAGGGCCCTGGCTGTCCACCACATGATGGGGCCCTGTCTGTCCACCACATGATGGGGCCCTGTCTGTCCACCACTGTTAGGGCCCTGTCTGTCCACCACTGTTAGGGCCCTGTCTGTCCACCACTGTTAGGGCCCTGTCTGTCCACCACTGTTAGGGCCCTGTCTGTCCACCACATGATGGGGCCCTGTCTATCCACCACATGGGGGGCCCTGTCTGTCCACCACATGATGGGGCCCTGTCTGTCCACCACATGATGGGGCCCTGTCTGTCCACCACTGTTAGGGCCCTGTCTGTCCACCACATGATTGGGCCCTGTCTGTCCACCACATGAGTGGGCCCTGGCTGTCCACCACACTAGTAAATAGTTCTTTTTTTTAAATTAGGTAGAGTCCCCGCTCTTTACTTTCTCCAAATTTGTGCGCTTGGTCTTACCCCCTCCCCCGATGTTATATTAATCGACTAATAATTACACCAGAGACACTAAAACATAACTTTGGAGTCACACCCTTATGATCCTCGATACCAGCTTTTACAATCTCGATTTTTAAAAAAAAGTCCTGGAACTTATAGTTATTGAAACCTTGTGATGTAGCCAGGTGGGTGAAAACAGGGTGCCTCCCCCCCCCCACTTGTGATACTCATCGTTTATTGGAGGGGGGGGGGCATTTTCGGCTTTTCTCGAGTATTTTCGTTGAAGTGATCGCGGAAAAATTCTAAGCCCTATTTCTAGCGAATGCCACTGTTGAAAAAAAGTAGAAATCAAAACAAAACGACAAACGCCTGGGATATAATTTTATTAGCCAGCTGTTAACTGCGGTGCCTTGGGCTAAAACAGAAACAAACAATTAATAAATTGAAACTCATACGATTTTATGATTGATGACATTTGAACAATGATTCGACTTTAGTTGGCGTCTTGCTTTTTTCTCACTGACACTAAAGTTGAAAGTTTTGGTGCCGCAGAGAACTTTGTTGCTGTTTGGGAACCTTTGTGAACTCGTGTAGAGTGTGTTTGTGTGTGTGTGTGTGTGTTTGGAACTCAATCAATGTCCCGTGTCATTCTGTTTTGATCAATTGAGAGTAAATCCTTCAGTAATTGTTGATCTTCAATTGCGAGAGGTTAAAGTAATTAGTAGGTTTTGGTGGTGTGTAGGGCGNGGGGGGGGGGGAGAACAGATAAAAAACTACATCACGAAGAAATCAGAACAACGCGAATGAACAGCCGTGTGGCGAAGTCATGGGGGTCATCCATATATTACGTACGTAAGGGGGGAGGAGGGGTGGTCTTCGAAAAATGGCATCTTGCGTATGGATGCGTACGGGGGGGGGAGTGGGGTCTCCACTGAATGCGTACGTAAGCACACAAAATTAATTTGCATAATACTAAGCCTAGTAACGTAAACCGCTCAGACTGCAAACGGCATCCGTGACCGACTGAGTCAAGACTGATATCCAATAATGTTTTATAATTTAATGCAAAGGAAATTCTGAACTTTTAATTATTTAAAAATAATTAATATTTGATTCAGACCAAACGTTCACACATTGCTAAATTATATCCGTCTGATTTATATTTCATTTCTTTAAATTTGTAGAATTTTTTCTTTCGCCTATCGTTGTCGTGTCTCAGCCGTTATATAAACAGAACGGGATGGCGATTTCACTGCTTACTGCTTATATTACTAAGAGCAGAGGAGTAATCTAGGGAAGAAGCAGTTGTAAAAAGAGCGAGGAGAAAGGGCAGGCAACACTGCCCGACTACATTCGTGTGTGTAAAATGCAGAAGAGACTGCCACTCAAGGATTGGTCTCACCAGCCACACCAAGAGCTGCAAATAATAAAGATAAATATATTGTCTTTCCTAGACGGACAGATGCCATACATACTGCTTATATTGTTATATTTTATAAATTTTTGGCCGTCCATGAATGACGTCACGCGATTTTGACGATTTTACACCCACTCCTCCCCCCTCGTCACAAAACTTAAACCTCGCTCTCCAATAAGACGTCACAAAGCTTTGATTGGTCACCTCCCTAAAAAGGTTATTGAAAGTTACCACGTTTCAAATTACATTTTTGTCATTGAAATATGTGTTTAGCGTAAGTCTGCACTCTGATATCGTAACACGTGTGAAGCCATTGAAAATGTAACTAAATAAATTGTAAGCAATCAAGAGGAACTTTTATTTAAAGTAGCACATCTGATGTGATTTTGATTTCTTAAACACCACCCCTCCCCTCTTTCTTACATCGTCACAAATGCGTGACCTTTCTCTGCACCCACCCCCAGGCGCGTGACGTCATGTATGGACGGCCCTTCATGCAGTGTTGAGGACAATAAAATTTGAATTTTCTATTGTATTTCTTTAAAACTTTAATAATTTCAACATGAAAAACACGATGTTACAAAAAAACTTTAAAGGGGCTGTCTATAAATGACGTCAGCGATTTTTGCCTATTTTTACCCCTCACCCGACTTGTCAACCCTCGTCACAAAAACTTAGACCAATGTGACGTCAAAAAGCTTTGACCTCCCCGGCCACCCTACCAAAAACCCATATTTTCCAATTGAAAATTAGCATTTGGCAAATTACTTTATATCATTTAAATATGTATTTAGTAAGGCTGCACTCTAATATCGTTAACACGTGTGAAGCCATCGAAGACGTCATTAAATTAATTGAAGCAATCAAATATTTTAGGGGAACTTTTATTTAAAGTTGAGCATTTTGATGTGACGTCATATTTCTTAAACACCCCCTCAACATCTTCACACATCGTCACAAATGCTTGACCCCCACCACCTTAGGCGCGTGACGTCATTTATGGACTGCCCCACAACTGTCCCAATGAGTAAAACCAATATAATTTGACTCTGGCTTAAAATAATTTTTCAACAGTTGTGGTGGTGGTGGGGGGTGTTGGCGAATTGTAGCTGTAGTCGTAGCACTGTAGTCGTAGCACTGTAGTCGTAGCACTGTAGTCGTAGCACTGTAGTCGTAGCACTGTAGTCGTAGCACTGTAGCCGTAGCACTGTAGTCGTAGCACTGTAGCTGTAGTCGTAGCACTGTGTCTGTAGTCTTAGCACTGTAGCTGTAGTTGTAGCACTGTAACTGTAGTCAATTTGGCAACCGTTGGTGGCTAATATTATAAACACCCTAACGTTAATAAATTAATCTCATATCATACTCTGACGTTGTAACAGGATGGTCGGTTCTGACACCATTTAATGTAACTGGCCGAGGTCCCCGTTTTCTCACTTTCTCGTGATTGACCTCACCCATTTTGCGTTTCTTTGTGGGCTTATTAAACAGTCTCCGCTCTCACACAATAATTCACTTTAATAATCAAATCCAGGAAATATGTTCTTTAATAGTTCAATAACAAATCTGTACACTTATTTTACAATATACAACAATGTTCATTTTGCTTCCACTAGCTTCATCTCTGTCTCTCAACTTCTCAACTTCTAACTCCCGCTCGAGTCATGTCTCCGTGTTCTCTCTCCGTGTCCTTCTCGTGACCACACACACGTGATTTTTTCACTGGCCTCCTTTTGACCCTGACACACCACTTTTCTCACGAGACAGACGTCACACTGTTGGAAGACAACAAAAAGAAAGAACTCACGAGATTTGACTTTGACGTCATTATAACGTCACACAGACACATCGTCTTATTTTGTCACGTGCAGCAGACAGCAGTGCTTCTCAAACTTTTCAGTATGGTGGACGACAGGAATTTTTTCCATTGCATCATTGCTATTTATTTATTTTATGTGTTTCATTTGATGTGATTATTAATGAAAATTTGACCTATTCTATTGGGTTAGTATAAATGGTTGCAAAAAGTGTTTACAATTATATTTTTCTGTCCTTTCTTGATAAGTTCTGCGGGCCGGCAGCGAATGGCCCACGGACCGTTACCGGTCCACGGACCACCAATTTGAGAAGTACTGACGTACATCAAGCCTAAGTTCTTATTGCTTCTTATGGACTTCTCCGAAAAAATACAATTGAGGTCATAGCCCCCCCTACAGGCTTTCTTTTTAAATCGAAATGTACGGTCAGTTTGTTAAAGCAGGACCGGGGAGTGGGGGGGGGGAGGAGACTTGAGGTGATCAAGATTTGTCTCACCTGTCTCGTTGGTTAAGGTGTAGTTCCCAGAAAACAGGGATTACAAGACAGCCCGGTATCAGGGCGGCTTTAGGCATAGGCAAACTAGGCAGCCGCCTAGGGCCTCCGATTAGTAGGGCCTCGCACGTGTATCCTAGGAAAAGTATATATTTAACGCGGGAACTACGACCAAAGGTCAAAATAATGAGTGCAATACCTTTAGCCGGTGACTAGTTTTAAACAGTTCATGTTTAAAACGTAATATTTTTAAATGTACATTCATCTTTCCATACACGTTTTCACTGGATTGACAAACGTGTAGCCTAAATTAAATTGACGCTAAAAATACATTTGTCTGTTGAACATCTAATTTTTTTTAACAGATCTAGTAAACATTGGGACTTTAAATGTAAAGCAAATGAAACGTCACTTTGGTCTTTTCTTTAAATGTAAAGCAAATAAAACGTCACTTTGGTCTTTTCTTTAAATGTAAAGCAAATGAAACGTCACTTTGGTCTTTTCTTTAAATGTAAAGCAAATGAAACGTCACTTTGGTCTTTTTGGAATTCTGCTCAACATTAAACAAATAACATTAAAAAAAAAAAAGATTTGATGTACCGTTGAATGGATTTGAATATTGCGCCCATCGATGCATCTGATTCAGATACTGATCCGATGGATTTATGCACTGAATTGCATATATTTTTCAAGATTGTTTCAGATACTGTTTCGCCTTCTATTGATGCTTTAAGTTTTGTTTTTGATCACGGTTTGAATACCGCTGTCCCAAATCTCGCTTCAACCTTTCGTGTAGCCAGTGGCGGCGTTAGGTAAGCGCGGGGCCTAGTGCCAGCAATGACCCCGCGGGGCCAGAGTACTAGTAAAGATCGCTAAGCACCAGTATGCTATGGTATTTAAAACACAGTTTTCTAAAAATAACTATTTTAGTAAATCTATTGTGAATGACGTGTACACAAATAAAGGGGATTGGCTGAATGGTACATCTGACCTATTTTCCGCTAACGATGTAATGCTTTCAAAGACGTCTAGAGCTACGCTACGGAATTTGACCTTCAAAAAGGATTACAAGAGTGCCTCTTTCGTTTCTTTACAAACGTTTCTAGCACACGTTCTACCATCCACTCTTTGGTTCTACATGTATAGGCTATTAACCAGGACGAGACATGTTCAGGACCGAAACGCGGGGCCTATCTAAGCGCGGGGCCTGGGGCAGTCGCCCCAGTTGCCACCCTCAAAACGCCGCTCCTGCGTGTAGCACTGAAAATTTCCGATTAGTCTACTGTTGAATCGGGGGAAAGACTAAGAGGTTTTTCAAGATGATATTAATAATAAAAAAACTATTTGAGAACCACTTTGAAACAAGAGCGCCCGAAGCCTGAATAGTCTGTTGATGATAAATATCTATGGAACGGCTGGAACGGGACATCGTTCAGTCTCTATAGCACGAAAGTTAATTTTTTTTTTTGAAGGATTATGACATCTGCATGAATATGTTTTTATAAATAAATTTCAGCTATTGTGGATTAAGATATGAATACAGCATTAAAAAATAAACTTGTGTAATTTTATTATTTTCGTATTTATTATTATTTTTCTATTACATTTAGGGCCACTAAATTCACTTCGCCTAGGACCTTCAATTACGCAAATCCGGCCCTGCCGGTATAACCCGATTAGCGGGCCTCTCCCGACCGGTTTTAATTTGTCTTGTTGGGGCTGGTGCTGATTATTTTTTGTTCGATTAATCGAAAACTTAAAAAAAATCGATTAATCCATTAATTTAGATTAATTATATATTTATAACGCATACATAGATGCCGTTAAGTCGCGATCCATTATTGCGCGAATTAATTGCTAATCTGTCTTGCACTATTTTAAACATGTCTATAAAACCCTTTCTCGTGATCAAATCGAGCTAAAATTTAGCAGGCAGACTGTAGAAGTTTTTGTACTATAAATCCTTTATACATTTGAGACATAACTAAAATTGTGGATTCTATCATAGACGTGCAATTCGTATGAGTTATGTCTCGTATATATAGGATTATAGTCAAAAAATTGTTTTTTTTAACGGTTTTTTTTTTACATCACGGGTTATTTATTATAACTATAATGAATAGTATTTTTGACGTGATGCACATTTATGGCGGTCAAGACGGCTGTAAGATGGAAGATACAACAAGCCACCGAAACGACGGCGGAACATCCTTGGGCGGCTTGTTGCTGGTATAAAGTAACCGACTACCTTGACAGTCTCTGTTCATTAGAATGCCAATATTGTGATTTGTGATGATATGCTGTCGGCAGCAGCAAGATACCACGGTCCATTATGGTGCTGTTGATGTTGTTTTATCTCCCCCCCCCTTCCCGGTGTTCACTGAACTTTTAAGCTAGGAACACACACGCGAGTTAAATACGACATCAATACCGGCATATCCACTGAACCACATATGTGGCAGTCTGTAATCACATCATTACCGGCATATCCACTGAACCACATATGTGGCAGTCTGTAATCACATCATTACCGGCATATCCACTGAACCACATATGTGGCAGTCTGTAATCACATCAACATTGGTTGAGACAACTCTACCATCGTAACTGGCAGCTAAAGTTTAACATGTCTGAAGTTACGCTAACTGGCAGCTAAAGTTTAACATGTCTGAAGTTACGGTAACTGGCAGCTAAAGTTCAACATGTCTGAAGTTACGCTAACTGGCAGCTAAAGTTTAACATGTCTGAAGTTACAGTAACTGGCAGCTAAAGTTTAACATATCGAAAGTTACGCTAACCGTTTAGCATTGCATCGTGCACTTTAAAAGTTGAGTGTGTGAGTGTGTGTGTGTGTGTGTGTGTGTGTGTGTGTGTGTGTGTGTGTTTATTTCGGTTTCTTTTCCCTTTCAGAGCTGGGAACTATTCAGAGTCCTCCCCGTGTTGACATCAATATAAAACCAGAGACATTTTCGATTGATGTATAGTGATAGAAACCAATTATCTACCGTGAAGTGCTTGGATCACTGATCATGGGAAGGAGCAGGCAACCACAGGCATCAGGCAACACCGGTTATAGAAGACGGGGACCCGGGTCATGGGTTGTAGTTACTGAGATAAGGTGCGCAGTTTACGTCGGTGGAGTGGTTACTAGGTTAAACTACGGTGAAGTGGTTAATAGGTTAAACTACGATGGAGTAGTTACTAGGTTAAACTACGGTGGAGTGGTTACTAGGTTAAACATTGGTGGATTGGTTACTAGGTTAAACTATGTTGGAGTGGTTACTAGGTTAAACTATGTTGGAGTGGTTACTAGGTTAAACTATGTTGGAGTGGTTACTAGGTTAAACTACGGTGGATTGGTTACTAGGTTAAACTACGGTGGATTGGTTACTAGGTTAAACTACGGTGGATCGGTTACTAGGTTAAACTTCGGTGGATCGGTTACTAGGTTAAACTATGGTGGATTGGTTACTAGGTTAAACTACGGTGGATTGGTTACTAGGTTAAACTACGGTGGATTGGTTACTAGGTTAAACTATGGTGGATTGGTTATTAGATTAAACAAAACGATGCAGTGTCTGTTGCTGAATCAGTGCAAACGACGGAACACATCAGCATGACGTGTAACACGGTGGAACTTAGGGCACCTGGGTTAGAACATAGGGCACCTGGGGTTAGAACATAGGGCACCTGGGGTCAGAACATAGGGCACCTGGGGTCAGAACATAGGGCCCCTGGGGTCAGAACATAGGGCCCCTGGGGTCAGAACATAGGGCACCTGGGGTTAGAACATAGGGCACCTGGGGTTAGAACATAGGGCACCTGGGGTCAGAACATAGGGCAACTGGGGTTAGAACATAGGGCACCTGGGGTCAGAACATAGGGCACCTGGGGTTAGAACATAGGGCACCTGGGTCAGAACATAGGGCACCTGGGGTCAGAACATAGGGCACCTGGGGTTAGAACATAGGGCACCTGGGGTCAGAACATAGGGCACCTGGGGTCAGAACATAGGGCACCTGGGGTTAGGACATAGGGCACCTGGGGCTAGAACATAGGGCACCTGGGGTCAGAACATAGGGCACCTGGGGTCAGAACATAGGGCACCTGGGGTCAGAACATAGGGCACCCGGGGTTAGAACATAGGACATCTGGGGTTAGAACATAGGACATCTGGGGTTAGAACATAGGACATCTGGGGTCAGAACATAGGGCACCTGGGGTTAGAACATAGGACATCTGGGGTTAGAACATAGGGCACCTGGGGTCAGAACATAGGGCACCTGGGGTTAGAACATAGGACACCTGGGGTTAGAACATAGGACATCTGGGGTTAGAACATAGGGCCCCTTGTGTCAGAACATAGGGCACCTGGGGTTAGAACATAGGGCCCCTGGGGTCAGAACATAGGGCACCTGGGGTCAGAACATAGGACACCTGGGATTAGAACATAGGACAACTGGGGCTAGAACATAGGGTTTCTTGGGTTAGAACATATGACATCTGGGGTTAGAACATAGGACATCTGGGGCTAGAACATAGGACACCATGGGTTAGAACATAGGGCACCTTGTGTTTGAACATAGGGCACCTTGGGCTAGAACATAGGACACCTGGAATTAAAGTTAAAGCATAGGTGACTGTAGTAGTTTAGAACACAAGGTAACTTAGTAGGTGGGTGAAGGATTGTTTTCCTTGTAACAATGTAAGAATTAGAATAAGATATTTTCTGACATAAATGTAATTGTGGGGTCGCTATGGAACGCCTTAAGGGTGAGTCCTCAAGCCGTGAATAGTCTTGTTAGTTCTCTGACAGTGAGTAGGGCTTGTTAGTTCTCTTACAGTGAATAGGGCTTGTTAGTTCTCTGACAGTGAGTAGGGCTTGTTAGTTCTCTGACAGTGAGTAGGGCTTGTTAGTTCTCTGACAGTTAGTAGGGCTTGTTAGTTCTCTGACAGTGAGTAGGGCTTGTTAGTTCTCTGACAGTGAGTAGGGCTTGTTAGTTCTCTGACAGTGAGTAGGGCTTGTTAGTTCTCTGACAGTGACTAGGGCTTGTTAGTTCTCTGACAGTGAGTAGGGCTTGTTAGTTCTCTGACAGTGAGTAGGGCTTGTTAGTTCTCTGACATTGAAAACGTGATACCTCAAGAAGCAATGAAACTATTTTTAGACAAGGTTTTCGTAAAACAATGTTTTGAGCATAAATATAAAAGTAAAAATATCTTTAAAAAGCTTTTAGTGTAATTAAATGGTTAACAGATTCTTGTTATCTCATATAATAATAATAAGTCTGATACTTGAATCAATAAGTCTGATACTTGAATCNACAGTGAGTAGGGCTTGTTAGTTCTCTGACAGTGAGTAGGGCTTGTTAGTTCTCTGACAGTGAGTAGGGCTTGTTAGTTCTCTGAAAGTGAGTAGGGCTTGTTAGTTCTCTGACAGTGAGTAGGGCTTGTTAGTTCTCTGACAGTGAGTAGGGCTTGTTAGTTCTCTGACAGTGAGTAGGGCTTGTTAGTTCTCTGACAGTGAGTAGGGCTTGTTAGTTCTCTGACAGTGAGTAGGGCTTGTTAGTTCTCTGACAGTGAGTAGGGCTTGTTAGTTCTCTGACAGTGAGTAGGGCTTGTTAGTTCTCTGAGAGTGAGTAGGACTTGTTAGTTCTCTGACAGTGAGTAGGACTTGTTAGTTCTCTGACAGTGAGTAGGACTTGTTAGTTCTCTGACAGTGAGTAGGACTTGTTTGTTCTCTGACAGTGAGTAGGACTTGTTAGTTCTCTGACAGTGAGTAGGGCTTGTTAGTTCTCTGACAGTGAGTAGGGCTTGTTAGTTCTCTGACAGTGAGTAGGGCTTGTTAGTTCTCTGACAGTGAGTAGGGCTTGTTAGTTCTCTGACAGTGAGTAGGGCTTGTTAGTTCTCTGACAGTGAGTAGGGCTTGTTAGTTCTCTGACAGTGAGTAGGGCTTGTTAGTTCTCTGACAGTGAGTAGGGCTTGTTAGTTCTCTGACAGTGAGTAGGGCTTGTTAGTTCTCTGACAGTGAGTAGGGCTTGTTAGTTCTCTGACAGTGAGTAGGGC
>MUZC01000016.1:385958-397179 GCA_002072015.1 Radix auricularia
ACAAAACGGCCCCGGACAAAACGGCACAAAACGGCCCCGGACAAAACGGAACAAAACGGCCCCGGACAAAACGGCACAAAACGGCCCCGGACAAAACGGCACAAAACGGCCCCGGACAAAACGGCACAAAACGGCCCCGGACAAAACGGCCCCGGACAAAACGGCCCCGGACAAAACGGCCCCGGACAAAACGGCCCTGGACACAACGGCCCCAGTCAAAAAATAAATTCTGAGCATCTTCACAAACGTGGACATCTTCACAATCCAATGGGCCTGTGGCCTGTGACCTGTGGCCTGTGGCCTGTGACCTGTGGCCTGTGACCTGTGACCTGTGACCTGTGGCCTGTGACCTGTGGCCTGTGGCCTGTGGCCTGTGACCTGTGGCCTGTGACCTGTGGCCTGTGGCCTGTGACCTGTGGCCTGTGGGCTGTGACCTGTGGCCTGTGACCTGTGGCCTGTGACCTGTGGCCTGTGGCCTGTGGCCTGTGACCTGTGGCCTGTGACCTGTGACCTGTGGCCTGTGGCCTGTGACCTGTGGCCTGTGGCCTGTGACCTGTGGCCTGTGACCTGTGGCTTGTGACCTTTGGCCTGTGACCTTTGGCCTGTGGCCTGTGACCTTTGGCCTGTGGCCTGTGACCTTTGGCCTGTGACCTGTGGCCTGTGACCTTTGGCCTGTGGCCTGTGGCCTGTGGCCTGTGGCCTGTGACCTGTGGCCTGTGACCTGTGGCCTGTGGCCTGTATATAGAAGGACTTTTCGTCCCATGCTTGTCCTCGGGTGGGTCTATTTGCAGAAATCTCAGGTATAGTTAATTCATTAAGACATTAATTTAAAAACAATTTCCATGACTTTTTAAATTATAATAAATTATATTTTATGATCTCATTTATCAAAACTTTGGTTCTAGTAAAAACTAACATTTACTGAATTGCTATCAACTTAAAAACAGTTCTCAAAAAAAAAAATAAAAAAAAATAAATGGCTGTCATCAACACATTTTAATGCGACATGAAGACGACCGGAAATGAACAACACGCCATTATGGCTTAAGATCATATTATTCAAACTTGTTGCATGATGTGTAGCATAAAAACAAGGCGAATTTAAGCCCATTCTTTTAGGTGTGTAGGGCATGTAGGGTCTCATTTTGCTACGTCAGTACAGGGAAAATAGTTCACCGGTCCCTGGCGCATAAAAAATCCTACGGGTCCACCCTATTGACATATGTGAGAATCACTGTGCCACAGATAGAAGTGAAGAGATTGAGAATCACTGTAACACAGATATAAGAGAAGAGATTCAGGAAATACATCCCTTGTACTAGGGTTCAATATGATGGACACTTCGATCAAACTTTAGACGGTGCTGGGCGGGACGATAGCCAGATATTGTCAGCGTTTTAACTGAGTGTCAGTCGGTGTTAAGTATGTAGAGCGGTGATTAACTGGAGGGGGAGTGGGGGCAGTCAGGACACTATATGGAGGGAGGGAAATACAAGTTGGGAGGGAGGCAGGACAGTTTATGGATGGAAGTACAAGGGGGGACAGGCAGGACAGTTTACGGATGGAAGTACAAGGGGGGACAGGCAGGACAGTACACAGAGGGACAGTAAACGGCGGATGAATATGTGGGTGGGGTTGCAGCACGTCTACTGGTTTTTAAAAGTTTGTGTTTGTGTGTGTGTGTGTGGGGGGGTGGGTAGTATTAGTAAATGTTTATATATTGAGAAGCACTGTCCTTTATTATATACATGAGCGACAAGTGGCCCACAGTGACAAGTGACCTTAGAGCCATGCCTCTGTTGGCGATCTAAAGTGGGCCGAATGAAGACCGGAAACTGTCTCGCTGAAGATAGCAAAAAATGTACATTAATAGCAAACAAGTTTTCCCAGGACCCCCCCCCCCCACACATACACGCACACTCACACTCAGGTGGGTCATCCAATAAAAATATTGCGCCGAAAGAGAAATAAACCACGTGACACATGACGTCACAGGAGGGAAGTCGTGTGTAGTCTAATGGCGATCTCTGTATCAGCCTCCTAACCCTAGCATCTTTACAACACTAGATCCTAACTTCTAACAGACAGCCATCTTTACAACACTAGGTCCTAACTTCTAACAGACAGCCATCTTTACAACACTAGGTCCTAACTTCTAACGGGCTAGCATCTTTGCAACGCTAGGTCCTAACATCTAACAGACAGCCATCTTTAGAACACTAGATCCTAACTTCTAACAACCATCTTTACAACACTAGGTCCTAACTTCTAACAACCATCTTTACAACACTAGGTCCTAACTTCTAACAGACAGCCATCTTTACAACACTAGGTCCTTACTTCTAACAGGTTGCCATCTTTACAACACTAGGTCCGAACTTCTAACAGACAGCCATCTTTACAACACTAGGTCCTAACATCTAACAGACAGCCATCTTTACAACACTTCCCCCACCACCACTGGAGAGACATGTGCACAGCAACATGCATGAAACTAAATGTATCTCGTCTTGTTATCGGTGGCGTATAACGCAGTAGAAAAAGTCAGCAAGTTCATATTCACCTATTGTATTTTATCAATGGGGTGCCAATGTCTTCACCTATTGTAATCATTAGTGGGGTGCCAATGTCTTCATCTTTTATATTCAACTAGCAATTTACCCGCGCCTTGCTGCGGTTAAATTAGGATTTCAATTATGAAAAATGTGTCTTTTTTATATAGCTCATAATGAGAAAAAACCTATATTTAGGCAATCGTCCCCCTAGTGAGAAAGGATTTAATATTTTTTGCCTCTTAACATCTCGGGAGTGTACTCAACAACTTCCCAAAATTTCAAGCTTTTACCTACACGAAAGATTGGAGAATTAGTGTTGATTTAGATTTATATAGCCCATTTTAGGGGAAAAAAAAGGTTTTGGCCCCCGGCCACCCATGAGTGGAAATTTAAAAAAAATATGTAATTATTTTCCTTATTACCATCGCGGGCTGTTACTAAACAACTACAGAAGGCCTTATACTTTTACCTACACAGGAAATGGGGGAAGCAGTAATTTTCAGTCTTTAATGGCTCATTTAATAGAAAAACTACATTGGGGCCTCCGGCATGCAGTAAGTGATAATTTAAATATAAATTCACCTGTTACCATCGAGGAAGTGTACTCAACAACTTCCCAAAGTTTAAAGTTCTACATACTCGGCAAAAAGGACAATTAGTGATTTTCAATTTTTACAGTTAAAGAGAAATAGTTTTTGGGAGCCCGGCCCCACATAATTTGGAATGTTAAATTTCCTTTTCGTCGTGAGAGGGTACTCAACAACTTCCCATATTTTCATGCTCCTGCCTACACCGGAAGTTGAATTAGTGATTATTTAGTGAGTGAGTGAATTAAAAACTATATTCGGGCCCCAGTAAGGGATATTTTAAATATTTTTTTTTTACCTGCTACCATCGTGGAAGTGTATTTAACAAACCCCCAACGTTGCACGCCTTTACCTATTCAGGAAATAAGAGAATTATAGATTTTCAATTTTTATATAGCTCATATAAGAGAAAAAAAAGTTTTTGGCTCCCCGGCCCCACATTGTGAGCGAGATGTTTAAAATTCTTTTCCGCCAGTTTTCGTCGTGAGAGGGTACCCAACAACTTCCCAAAATTTCATGCTCCCGCCTACACGGAAAATTGGAGAATTAGTGATGAGTCGGTTTTTAATAGAAAAAAAACTATATTTGGGCTCCCGGCCCCCCATGAGAGGAAGTTTTAACATTATTTTTTTGCCCATTTTCGTCGGGAGCGTGTACTCAACAAATTTCCAAAGTTTCATATTTCTACCTACACGGGAAATAGGAGAATTGGTGATTTTTAATTTTTATATAGCCCATATAAGGAAAACGTTTTTGGGCCCCCGGCCCCACATGAGCGAGATTTTTAAAATTCTTTTTCGCCAATTTTCGTCGTTAGTGGGTGCCCAACAACTTCCCAAAGTTTCATGCTTCGACCTACACGGAAAGTTGGAGAATTAGTGATGAATCAGTCAGTCAGGGTTTTCGCTTTTATTAGTATAGATTCTAATTTAAAGTATCAAACACACGCCGACTTTGCCCAAGTTGCCAAGTTGCCCTACATATTTGACCTTGTTCCGGCTAGAGGTCAGGGATAGCCGCCGTCTACCCCCACCACCCCCACCACAGCCTCCGTTCCACACTCCTCCACCCTAACCACTTCTATTTAACAGAAAGACTGGAGTTCAATTAACGTGAGGACCCTTGACCGCCATCCACTGGCCTACGATTGGATTTGGGGGGGGGGGNAAAAAAATCTGTAGATGGTGCGCGCGCAAGTCGGGATCGCAAGTCATTAGCGCCGTGGTCTAAATCTATACACTTAATTATCAATAGTTAAATAATTAAAAGTTAAAGAAATAATCATTTACCTTCATTTTCATGTAATAGTCCACAGAATGAATATTAACATCATTACAAATGTACATATATACATAAGCACAGAACAGAATAATCATTATTTACATATGTACACAACTTGCACGTGTTCAGTTTGACAACATTTCTCTTGTGGCCTTTTTAATGTGCCCAACAACTCTTTGGACATATGTAAGTTTCCATGGCAATTGGTAACTTTGGTGACCAACAAATTAGACAGAGTCTCCACTTTCATAGAGGCCCTTGACTCTGTATAGTTTTTCTTGACAATAGATCAATAGAAAAAATTCTTTCGGCATCTGCATTGCTGTGGGGGAATGCAGCACACTTCAAGCATGGCAGTAGCCAAATCCTTTAACTCCACTTGGTCTGTTATTGGATTTTAAAAGTTTTTCAGGAAGTGCCACTGTTCATCCACCCTGGTTGAGGTAACCACTTCCTTTGGTAGGTCCATAATCTGGTACTTCCTGTATTGTTCCTCATAGGAGTCCAGTGAACAGGTCATTGGAATTTTCTTTTTAAAAAATTGAAGGTCAGCAAAGGTACCACTATCTCTCCAATTCATATTTAACACTTTGGCATGCTGGTAGAGTGGGTCAGATAGTGGAAATTTCTCTTTCATATACTTGAGAGCTACAACATAGAAAGACTTTAGGTGCTCTACAACCACTTTTCTTGACTTCTCATTCAGCTTTTCCAAAAGTGCATTAGTTTGTAGTTTCACTGTCAATGCTGTTAGCTGCATGTTTCTTAGTAGTTATGTTTTTGAATATCATTATAACCACCCCTTTCTATGCTTAAGTGGGTTTGGCAAAGATTGCAAAATGCAAATGTTTCCCCACGGGATGATGATCTAAGAAACGAATGCTCCTGAGTATATTCCTTTCTAAAACGTTGAGCATAACTTTTTTTTTTTTGGTTGGAGTTTCAGCATTGAGCATCGTCAGATTCGACCTCATTTGTTGCCACGGCAGATCTTTTCAAAAATTTATCCATGTTGTCACGTTAAGCTTCCTCTTTGAAATAGGCACCACACAATGAATTATTTTTAAGTCCAATAAACGGATGGATGATAGAATATCAATTTTTTTTTCTTTTTAAAAACAATAACTTTAACAGCGGTTAACAGCGGTTCCTTTAAAAAACGGAAGTGCGTGAGAAAAACAGGAAGTCATCATATAAATCAAGCACTTCCTGTCTTGCCACCTCGTCTTATTTTTTGGGGGCTTTTTCTTTTTATAATTTTTTCGCATTCCGATTTTTCATGGTGAATTTTTTTTTTCGGAAAATCGGGAGATTAAGGGTCTTATCGGGATTTCGTAAGCATGGGTAAAAAATCCGTACACTCCCGAAAAAATCGGGAGGGTTGGCAGTGCTGTGTGTGTGTGTGGTGGGGGGGGAGGGGGTGTATAAATTCAGCCGTTAAAGCGCTCAAATCATAAAAAATAAAATCAAACACACAATTTTGTTCAATTATAATAAGAAGAAGTTTATTAGCGGTACACATTCTTATTGAGCAGGCTTCATAACGAACGTTTCAAGTCATAACATATAGAAGACGACGGAAGACTATTAGAGAGATGACTTACATCAACGCTGAGAGAAAAGGTGATGGCAGAGTTAGACAATAGTGGGGAAGTAATTATGCTAATATAGTTTCAAATAATTGTTATGTTAGCCACTGTCATATGCTAAAATAGTTTCAAATAATTGTTATGTTAGCCATTGTAATATGCTAATGTAGTTTCAAATAATTGTTATGTTAGCCATTGTAATATGCTAATGTAGTTTCACATAATTGTTATGTTAGCCATTGTAATATGCTAATGTAGTTTCAAATAATTGTTATGCTAGCCATTGTAATATGCTAATGTAGTTTCAAATAATTGTTATGTTAGCCATTGTAATAAGCTAATGTAGTTTCAAATAATTGTTATGTTAGCCATTGTAATATGCTACTATACTCTCAAAAAATGGTTTACGGCGCGGCAAATGAGGGCTGAGGTTTTTAAAATCAGTTTCGTAACAAGACCTCCCCCCAACCCCCCACCCCAGGCGGGCCGACAGTTATCCAACACTCATAACACATGTCTATCGTGAAACCTGGACAAGCGTGACCTTGAAATACCGCTGACCTTGGTAGATCACCCGTGAAGGTAAGAGAGAATCAAGAAGACTGAATGCTCCCGTGCCAAAAAGACGGATGGGACTTGTATCATTGAGCCGATAATATTTCAAGAAATAGATGGCACCAGAGAGTTATCAAGTGGGAGAGGCAAGTGAACTTCTTAATGGCCATGACCGGAAGGACTGCTAAAGAGCAGGTATATAGACAAATGTTGACCGGGAAGGAGAGGTATGAGGGCGTTCCCGGAAGTAAATGATGATATTGCCGGGAAGTATTTCGGACATCGCGGTAATTTCTGCCTCGCAACTATATACTGCGAAATTATTCATGTACTGAACGTATTGTTGAGGAGAGTGTATGGGTACTTTTCTGTCAATGAGAACAACAGAGAGCATGTCGCCGGTGTGAGAGATAAAAATAGTAAAAGTATGAAAGAAAAAGAGTTGTAAAAAAAATGTTTGTCTTAAGCCAATGCCTTCTGTCGTGCCCATTTCAGTCTACCTGTAAACGACCTAGTTCAGATCAGCCTGACCCGTGCAGCAATGCCAGGGAACAGGCTGCTTCAGTTGTTACCTTGGTGTCAACATACACACATGTTTGGGTGTTGATGTCCTGGAAGTGATGGCGATATCTTGTGACTTGTTTGGTCGTGCACCATACAACATGGGATTAGATTGACTTGTTTGGTCGTTATACCCAGAACATAGGATCATAGGCGTCGATGGGAATTTTTCCAGGGTGAAGTTTTTAAATTTAAAGGAACAATGAAAAATGGCGTCACGCACCTATGGGGAGGGGGGTCCCCAACTTTGTGACGAGGGGAGTGGGGGAGTTTAAGAGTTGTCACGTCAAAACACGCTATTATAAGCCAAAGTTCCACCTTAATATTCGATTTCTTACTATCTATTTTATTACGTTTTGCATGGATTACCACGTGTTACGATATCAGAGTTTAGCCTTACACTAAATACATATTAAAATAACAATAAAGTGTTTTGAAACATGCTCATTTTAAAATAGACAACACCACCTAAAGGTGGGGTGTCACAGCTTTTTGACGTCATATTGTGTGTGTGTTGGGGGGTCTAAGTTTTTGTAAATAAGTGTGACAAAGGGTTAAAAATCGGTCAAAATCACGTGACGTCAATTATGGACGCCCCTAACTGTCAATGCTATACAGGTTTAATTTTCAATTAAATTTGAGTTAAGCATAGCATAGGTGCCACAAAAAGAAATTAATAAGACTCACAAAGTAGCGCTGTAATAGCTAAAATAATACATACATTAATGCATTTAATCAATCAAAAACGTAAGTTCTCACGAGAAAATGTAATTTTACTGTGTAATAATATACGTGTAGAAACTGCTGGATTGCCGAAGATGGATAGAAAATATTTACACGCTTTAAAAAAAAAAGAAAAGAAAAAAAAACAAAAAAAACAACAACAACAACACGAAAAGTAGCGCAATCGCAGGATTCCGAAATGCCGTTATTATAAGATTTTGGGCGTCTGCGGCATCTGACTTATCATTGGCATTGAGGACATCAGTACAAGTCAACAGCCAGACACACCGAGGCAACTGTTTTTAATTTGATTGTCGCTGACACTTACTCATTTTCTAAATTGGATATTGGAAGACATGTCTGGACACGCGACCTTTCAAATGAGTGGAAATTTTTGTAACGATGATCCACTTAGCCACAGACAAATCACGTGACACAAAGGTTCTCATGAAGATCCACTTAGGCACCGACAAATCACGTGACACAAAGGTTCTCATGAAGATCCACTTAGCCACAGACAAAGCACGTGACACAAAGGTTCTCATGAAGATGTAACTGCAAGCAATTTTGTTGCATTATTGAAAGCCAAAGCAGTTTCTATAGATGGGCATTTGGACTCATCATTTAGAAGACAAATTCAAGAAAATCGCAACAAACATGGTCCCATCATTTCTACAATCCTATTTGGCGTCATGCATGATTTAGCACTTCGTGGAAAAGAATTAAATTCTGGTAATTTTAAGACCTGTTAAAGTTTCGTGCAATTTGGAGATGAAGTTCTTGGTAATCATTTGTCAATTGATTTTTTTGTAGTGCCAAATATATCTCGGCAACTATGCAAGTCAATTTTAATCGAAATGTGTTGGTCTCTCTAGCATGAAGACATTGTTCGTGAAGGAAATAATTCAGTTGCATTTTCTATACTTGCCGACGAGACAAATGACATTTCAGGCATTGAGTAGATATAGCTTGGTGTTAGATTTGTCAAAGAACAAAATGGGAAAATGATAGTCACAGAAGAATTCCTGGGATATATTCCAATTGTTGATAGAAGAGCTGAAGGTTTAGTCAACACCATCATTAAAATTAATTAGAATTTGGATTACATATTATGACAAAGCTTGTTGGTTAAGGATGTTGCGGTTGTTCTAAAATGGCAGGTTAAGAAGGAGGAATCCAAGCAAGAATTAGAAAAAATACCCAAATGCCCCCTTGCCCCCATGCCTATGCATATGATTAGACTGACTTGTTTGGTCATGCGCAGAACAACATGTTCAATTCAAATACAACAATTTTGTTGTAACAATCTTAATTTTCGTAATAGCTAATTAACGGATAATCTTTGAAACCGACGTGCTAGCATTAAAATAATCTAGTATTAAAACAAACAAACAAAATTTTACAATAAATTTCCAAAGCAATGCATGCAACATCTAGATAATGTAATCGACATGTCAGCCAAGCTGTGTATGGCTGACAGCTGATAAGATCGAAGCTAAGCTGTGTATGGCTGATAGCTGATAAGATCGAAGCCAAGCTGTGTATGGCTAACAGCTGATAAGATCGAAGCCGAGCTGTGTATGGCTGACAGCTAAGATCGAAGCTAAGCTGTGTGTGGCTGACAGCTGATAAGATCGAAGCCAAGCTGTATATGGCTGACAGCTGATAAGATCGAAGCTAAGCTGTGTATGGCTGATAGCTGATAAGATCGAAGCCGAGCTGTGTATGGCTGACAGCTAAGATCGAAGCTAAGCTGTGTGTGGCTGACAGCTGATAAGATCGAAGCCAAGCTGTATATGGCTTAAAGCTGATAAGATCGAAGCCGAGCTGTGTATGGCTGACAGCTAAGATCGAAGCCAAGCTGTATATGGCTTAAAGCTGATAAGATCGAAGCCGAGCTGTATATGGCTGACAGCTGATAAGATCGAAGCCAAGCTGTGTATGGCTTAAAGCTGATAAGATCGAAACCAAGCTGTGTGTGGCTGACAGCTGATAAGATCGAAGCCAAGCTGTATATGGCTGACAGCTAAGATCGAAGCTAAGCTGTGTGTGGCTGACAGCTGATAAGATCGAAGCCAAGCTGTGTGTGGCTGACAGCTGATAAGATCGAAGCCAAGCTGTGTGTGGCTGACAGCTAAGATCGAAGCCAAGCTGTGTATGGCTGACAGCTAAGATCGAAGCCAAGCTGTGTGTGGCTGACAGCTAAGATCGAGGCCAAGCTGTGTATGGCTGACAGCTAAGATCGAAGCCAAGCTGTGTGTGGCTGACAGCTTAGATCGAAGCCAAGCTGTGTGTGGCTGACAGCTGATAAGATCGAAGCCAAGCTGTGTGTGGCTGAGAGCTGATAAGATCGAAGCCAAGCTGTGTGTGGCTGACAGCTGATAAGATCGAAGACATAGTTTTATGTTCTTAGCTGTACAATTATCTTTAGTTCGGGGGTCACACTACTATAACAGATTACAGTAGAGTATTGTGTTATATAACAAGTGATGGTGTAAAATAATAAAGATTATGTTAATTAAATAAACTTAATGCTCTTTATGTTTATGCTGATAATAAACTGTTCACTGTAAAATATTTAAATTTATTTAATTGCTTATTAATAATTTCTATTATTACTTTAAAGTTTTTTTCACAATAAGTAAAGCTTCAATTTAAAAATAAATAAATTTTAAGTTGAACTAAAGAGGTTGTTATTGTATGTTAGCAATCATGGGCAGACCGGAGGTTGTCAGTAACACGTGATGTCCGAATGACATGCGTGGACTTGTATGTTTTGGACTAGACAGGTGCGTTAAATTCATAACAGAAGTCGGGAAATCATGGCTCGTGAGCCAGATGTGGCTCTTTTGATGGCTGAATCTGACTCGCTGACAAATGTTCGATTAATAAAAGAAACTTTTTTCATACTCATTTTATCTACGTATTAAATGCATAATGAAAAAAAACGCATGTATTTAAGAGAAATCAAAGACATAATTATTGTACTTTTAGTGTAGAAATGACACAAAATGCACACGTTTACTTGTTAGTTTTGAACATAATGTATGGCTCATACAAAATTACTTTTCAAACTATATGGTGTTGATGGCTCTCCCAGACAAAAAGTTTCCCGGCCCCTGCTCTAGAATATCTTTGTAGCGCTGCTTTATAAACTCTCGTAACGGGAGACAATTAACGAGCCGCACACGCTGAAACTGAAATCATCTGAACGTGTAGTTACAGTAGACATTCAGAGATTGTACGTCTGAACGTGTAGTTACAGTAGAAATTCAGAGATTTTACGGTTATCTGAGGGTGCGTCCAGAAACTTCACATATGTTGGAAGGAAATACAAATAGCAAAGTCATGTCTGGGGGGGGGGGGGGGG
>MUZC01000016.1:413355-426771 GCA_002072015.1 Radix auricularia
ATTGTAGTTTACATTCAGTACCTCCACTTTTACTCCCATATCAAGAGAGTATTGTAGTTAACATTCAGTACCTCCACTTTTACTCCCATATCAAGAGAGTATTGTAGTTTATATTCAATACCTCCACTTTTACTCCCATATCAAGAGAGTATTGTAGTTTACATTCAATACCTCCACTTTTACTCCCATATCAAGAGAGTATTGTAGTTTACATTTAGTACCTCCACTTTTACTCCCATATCAAGAGAGTATTGTAGTTTACATTGAGTACCTCCACTTTTACTCCCATATCAAGAGAGTATTGTAGTTTACATTGAGTACCTCCACTTTTACTCCCATATCAAGAGAGTATTGTAGTTTACATTGAGTACCTCCACTTTTACTCCCATATCAAGAGAGTATTGTAGTTTACATTGAGTACCTCCACTTTTACCTCTATATAAAGAGAGCATTGTAGTTTACATTCAGTACCTCCACTTTTACTCCCATATCAAGAGAGTATTGTAGTTTACATTCAATACCTCCACTTTTACTCCCATATCAAGAGATTATTGTAGTTTACATTCAGTACCTCCACTTTTACTCCCATATCAAGAGAGTATTGTAGTTTACATTCAGTACCTCCACTTTTACTCCAATATCAAGAGAGTATTGTAGTTTACATTCAATATCGAATAAACCATATCATTGTATTTGGTACGGAAAGAGAGGTGATGAGTATTTTGCGTGTAAAACATGGATCCTGTTTATTTTACTGCGTTTCTTTGCTTTAAACTTGATTTAAAAAATCAAACTCTAGTCTGTGCTCTTGTTCTAGCTCGTATTGATTACTGCAATTCTCTTCTGTCAGGTTCGCCAAAACAATGCATTGAAAAACTACAAAGAGTTCAAAATTCAGCTGCCAGATTAGTTCTAAAGGCAAAAAAACATGACCATGTTACTCCGCTACTTTACTCACTTCATTGGCTACCCATACAAGCCCGAATTGATTACAAACTGGCCGTTCTGTGTCACAACTTCTTTTCTGATTCATGCCCTTCCTATCTTACTGAACTTCTGTCGGTCTACTCACCAAGTAGTCAGCTACGCTCTTCTGCAGACACACGCATTCTCTTGTGTTCCTAAGACAAGAACTAAAACATTTGGCGAAAGATCATTTTCTTTTTGTGCAGCCAAACAATGGAATTCTCTTCCATTACACATCCGTAGTATTTCAACTACTAAGTCCTTCAAGACTGCACTTATGACACATCTTTTCAAAATTTATTTTCAAAATTGATGAAACAACTTTTTTTTTTAAAAAATGATTAACGTAGCTGATGTAGATCTATAACGTATTGTCATTATGTGGTAATTATGATATGAATTTAATTAATACATGTATGCTGGGATACAGCGCTATGTAAATTATCAATTTATTATTATTAATAAGTGTTCGAGTCACGTGTTTGAAATACAGTACCTTAGAACTAGCAATTATAAGACATTAGAACTAGCAATTTTTAGGCATTAGAACTAGCAATTATATGACATTAGAAATAGCAATTATAAGACATTAGAACTAGCAATTATAAGACTTTAGAAATAGCAATTATAAGACATTAGAACTAGCAATTATAAGACATTAGAACTAGCAATTATAAGACATTAGAACTAGCAATTATAAGACATTAGAACTAGCAATTATTAGGCATTAGAAAAAGCAATTATAAGACATTAGAACTAGCAATTATAAGACATTAGAACTAGCAATTATAATACATTAGAACTAGCAATTATAAGACATTAGAACTAGCAATTATAAGACATTAGAACTAGCAATTATAAGACATTAGAACAATTATAAGACATTAGAACTAGCAATTATAAGACATTAGAACTAGCAATTATAAGACATTAGAACTAGCAATTATAAGACATTAGAGCTAGCAATTATAAGACATTAAACTAGCAATTATAAGTTATTAGAACTAGCAATTATAAGACATTAGAACTAGCAAAATAAAACGTTAAAGTAAAACAACCAAATATAATATCTTAGTAATAGCTAATAACTAGGTCTGGTACTGATTAAAATTTTCCGATTAATAATCGGGGGGATATTAATCGATTAATTTAAATTAATTATATTTTTAATAACGCATATAGTCATATATAGATCCCGTTAATTTGCGATTCATCATTTCGCGAAATCGGTTAAGTCGCGGTAATTCCATGGTTCCCAAATTTTATGACGTAACACAGAAAATGTGTCCTGCTGTGCAAGAAATAAGAAAGAAAAACCTTTTTGTTGAAGTATGCACGTCTAAATAAATAAATAATACTAATAATACGAGGGAAAGTATGTAAGTAACAAAACACATTTTTTTAATAAGTTGGAAAAAATGAAACGTTTTCTTAAATTTAAATCGAATTTTAATCGACCAAATCAATTTCAGTTGATAATTTTTTTAATCGAATAAATTGATTAATTAATCGTTAATTTTTTCAGCTCCACTAATAATTAAATGTTATTTTAAACTTTGTTCCCAAAAAATGCATAATATATAATAGTTTAAACATTGTCAGCGCTTAATTAAATATTCTTACATTTGTTTGCGAATCAAAACACTAGATCGGACAGGTACAGCCTGGGGGCGCAGTGTTGTTTACAGGTGTACTTCACGCCTCAATGCTATCCTGCTTCACGTTTCCCCCCCATCACGTTCTGCTCGATGATTAATTGTATCCGCATCGCTGATTGGTTGCTCCTGAGACTGCGTCACGCGGAAAGAACATGGGGAATTTTGGCAAGGTTTTTAGACGTGATGAGATGTTTGTTTCTTGTCCAATGTGGAGCTTGGGTATTGTTGTTACCGTCTTCTATATATAAGTCAATGTATAATATTTTTTGGGTCTGATCTTGTCTTAATTTTAGCTGCGTGTAATTTTCTGTTGGATCAAATTGACCCGTCAAGAAATTTGCTTGGATGAGTTGAATAATGATGGTTGAGTGTGGGAATTTTAATGGTCATATCTCGAATCGGGTTACTAGAACATTAACCTGTTCTAAGTCACTTTCGGGATGGTTTCCCCAATTGCTGTGTCAGTTTTTGGTGTCACACAGGAAGGTTTGGTGTCACACAGTAAGGTTTGGTGTCACACAGTAAGGTTTGGTGTCACACAGTAAGGTTTGGTGTCACACAGTGAGGTTTGGTGTCACACAGTGAGGTTTGGTGTCACACAGTAAGGTTTGGTGTCACACAGTGAGGTTTGGTGTCACACATTGAGGTTTGGTGTCACACAGTAAGGTTTGGTGTCACACAGTGAGGTTTGGTGTCGCTTGGAGGTGGGGACGGGCAACATGGACTCGTGCTCCAAGTGAGCACAACGAAAAGATAATCTGTGAGCATTTGTTAAACCGTTTGACCTTAAATATCTAGAGTTATAGTTAATTTAATCTGGCATTTTAGTTTGCCGAGGGGGATGGCGTGAATGGCGAGGCGAGAGGAGGGCTGTTTGCCGACTGGTCTAAACCTGGTGAATCCCAAACTTGTGGGCCGGATAGAACTCAATGACCAGTTGAAGGCAAAACGGCCCCAAATCTGGCCAGTTACCAGCTGAAGGCAAAACGGCCCCAAATCTGGCCACTGACCAGCATGAGACTCGTTACACTTAGATGGCACCTCATGAAATCCCCATTTCAAACTGTCCACCCCCACACACCCCCCCCCACAAAAAAAAAGGCTGTGTCTAAACTATTTTATAGAACAAAACATGAAGCCCTTTCATTGACCTTGTCTCTAATCAACTGACTGAACCCATCAATTGACTGAACCCATCAACTGACTGAACCCATCAACTGACTGAACCCATCAACTGACTGAACCCATCAACTGACGGAACCCATCAACTGACTGAACCCATCAACTGACTGAACCCATCAACTGACTGAACCCATCAACTGACTGAACCCATCAACTGACTGAACTCATCAACTGACTGAACCCATCAACTGACTGAACCCATCAACTGACTGAACCCACCAACTGACTGAACCCATCAATTCGTGACGTCAAGCACTGACGGAAACAAAAAAATCTCAAACTTCTCACCCAGCCCTAAACGTTGATCAGCCGACAAACCCAGCGTCACGTGACGTAAACACGTGGTACATGTTCAAGTGAGTGGTTAGCATAAACACGCCCTGTGTTTAAAGATGGCCACGGTCTACGCCTGACGGATTGAACGCACGCTGCCTACAGTTCAAAGGTCACGCAATCCTAACAAACCGGAAGCTAAAAGAAGAGTCCGCACCATTGTTTTTTCTCCCCTCACGCGGTGATTTGAGATGATCCCCCTTCTCAAGGGGAGACCAATAAAGGTGGGTGGTCGGGATTAGCTGATTACGTCCCCCTGCTGAGCTCTATTTGTCTGCTGACAGATATCAGGGGGTCTCACTGTGTTCTGATAAATTAACTTTAGTATCATTGTGGTGTACACACCTATGGGGGTGTCAGTATGGAAACATACATACCTATGTACATTAGGAACCTGTTCCTGGCTAGTACATTAGGAACCTGTTCCTGGCTAGTGCATTAGGAACCTGTTCCTGGCTAGTGCATTAGGAATGTGTTCCTGGCTAGTACATTAGGAACATGTTCCTGGATAGTACATTAGGAACCTGTTCCTGCCTAGTACATTAGGAACCTGTTCCTGGCTAGTACATTAGGAACCTGTTCCTTGCTAGTACATTAGGAACCTGTTCCTGGCTAGTACATTAGGAGCCTGTTCCTGGCTAGTACATTAGGAACCTGTTCCTGGCTAGTACATTAGGAACATGTTCCTGGCTAGTACATTAGGAACATGTTCCTGGCTAGTACATTAGGAACGTGTTCCTGGCTAGTACATTA
The DNA here is from genome assembly GCA_002072015.1 of Radix auricularia. NCBI lineage: Eukaryota > Metazoa > Mollusca > Gastropoda > Lymnaeidae > Radix > Radix auricularia. Next base: position 418,248 of record MUZC01000016.1, read on the forward strand.
GGAACCTGTTCCTGGCTAGTACATTAGGAACCTGTTCCTGGCTAGTACATTAGGAACCTGTTCCTGGCTAGTGCATTATGAACCTGTTCCTGGCTAGTACATTAGGAACATGTTCCTGGCTAGTACATTAGGAACCTGTTCCTGCCTAGTACATTAGGAACCTGTTCCTGCCTAGTACATTAGGAACCTGTTACTTGCTAGTACATTAGGAACCTGTTCCTGGCTAGTACATTAGGAACCTGTTCCTGGCTAGTACATTAGGAACATGTTCCTGGCTAGTACATTAGGAACCTGTTCCTGGCTAGTGCATTAGGAACCTGTTCCTGGCTAGTGCATTAGGAATGTGTTCCTGGCTAGTACATTAGGAACGTGTTCCTGGATAGTACATTAGGAACCTGTTCCTGGCTAGTACATTAGGAACCTGTTCCTGGCTAGTACATTAGGAACCTGTTCCTTGCTAGTACATTAGGAACCTGTTCCTGGCTAGTACATTAGGAACCTGTTCCTGGCTAATCTCCCTAGCCAGCGATATCCAGGTCTGGACAAGGAGCCAAGATATCCGCCATCCACTGTATCAGTTACCAGGCTGTAATGCCGGCAGATCGGGACCCTGCTCATGTTTTCTAAACATTGCGAATTTGTATGAGGGGATCTTTCACCATTCGTTTGAAGACTCTGCAGAAGCCACCAATCCTAGAACCGTCTTTGTAAATACCTTATTTAATTAAAGCCTCGAGCATAGATAACTCAATCGTCAAATCTCGACGATAAGCCAATGGGACGTTAACCCTAAATCCACGTAATCCATACCTAGATCCGTGCCGGGTCTATAGCACGCTCCCATATAGTGTTACAACACATGCATGTAGATACGTCTGACATTATAGTACTGGCTTATCTTGTTCTAAATTATTTCTTCAAACAATCAAATTTTTTTTTTTTAAAAAGTCAAAGAGATTGAATCCAGAACTAAAATTCCGGATACATATTGATGTTTTAAGTTCTATAAATAGCTTCCTCGTGATGCCATCAGCAGAAACAAAAAAAAACTCAACCCAATTGTTGGAACAATTTGTGTGTAATCATTCGCTCATTAAGTCGATAGCTTCATGGCGCGCAGTTATCAACTCTGTTTGGCTTGGGCCGGTACTTAACGCGTTGCAGTAAATTCAAGTAAATGTGTGCATTTTGTGTCATTTCTAATCGAACATTTGTCACCGAGCCAGATTAAGCGATCAGCAGAGCCACGTCTGGATCGCGAGCCATGGTTTCACTGCCCCTGCCCTAGAGTCTTTTAGAACCCACTCTCAAGAACACACATACACAAACAATACTCTTCAAATATTAAGTAAGACGTAGTGGATCGAAAGTCCGCCCCACAAAAAATTTTAACCACAAAAACCGTCCCACCCCTAAAAGCCCCACCCGTGCCACCCCTAAAAGCCCCACCCATGCCACCCCTAAAAGCCCCACCCGTGCCACCCCTAAAAGTCCCACCCGTCCCACCCCAAAAAGCTCCACCCTGTCTAGCCCCACATGTATTCGTATCTCGCTGGATAGAACTGTCATGATAATGAAAACAGTTGCATGATGGGAAAAGCCTGTGAAAATCTGCTTACAATGATCTGTAAATGAACAGGTCGACTAGCGTACAGGAAATGGTAACCCTTCAATTAGCCAAGGGCTATTTTTGGCTAGGAAGAATGTTTGTGTTATTTTTAGATTAACGAGGACAAGCTGATTGTTGGGGCGGGGGGGGGGGGGTAGGGATAGAGGCCAGTGTATCAAGATAACAGCCCGTGTGGCCACCTAGCTGCTAGCAGATTATCTATTGATAGATGATGTGATGAATTGAGATATATTTAGGAATTAAAGTATTTGGATTAATATTAGGTATTGGGATATATGATCTGTTGTATGTGAACAAATGATCTATTGTATGTTGATTATATATATGAACTGGATCTGTTGTATGTACTTCATCGATTGTATGTAAATAATACATCAAAATATAGTATATGTTCCCTGTGTATATTTGTTGGAGATTGTTATACTGACAAGTGTGCACCAGCTCAACTAAGTATCGATAACTACATTATTTGTTTCATTATTTCGTGGTGAAAGATTCTAGGAAAAAAACGCCTCTAAAATGAGTTTCCCAAGGCTTCGGGTTGTTAGTTGACTGGAAAAAACAAACGAGTGATTCAAGAACCAAAAACCACCCGTGGTGGCACCACAGCCACGCTATTGGACAACTCCATCCAAGCCAAGACTGCGTGTCCTAGTGTTTTGTAGCCAATTATTGTACCGGTCCACAAATGACAAGTGTACTGTCTCTATCAGTTGTTGTCAACTATTGTACTGGGCTACAAGTGTACTGCCTCTATCAGTTGTAGGGGTCACCTTGACCCGTGACCGGCTCATGTTGCGTCCTGTCACACACTCAAGTTTCAAGTGTAATCCTCCCACACATACCAGCTCCACCATTTGGAAGGATGTGTTGGCCTCTGACTTAGACAACTAAACCAGCAGATTGCCGTAGTCATTTCACAGACTGTTTTCTTGATAGTGAAAATAGAGGAACGCATTAACAAATAATATGCTTATAGTAAAGTAGTCAAGAAACACGGTACATGAAGACACACGTATTGAGGTTATCTTTAAATACGGCATGCTATTTGGACGGCGTGCTATTTGGGCGGCGTGCTATTTAGACGGCGGGCTATTTGTACGGGGTACTATTTGGACGGCGTGCTATTTGGACGGCGTGCTATTTGGACGGCGTGCTATTTGGGCGGCGTGCTATTTAGACGGCGGGCTATTTGTACGGGGTACTATTTGGACGCGTTTTAACCCGTCACTACGCTCCTATGGCTCTTCTACTAGCGTCTCAAATTTGTGTGATATTAAATTAAATTAAATGAAACTACGGTAAGAACTCGTTCCTACTGCAACATATCACAGCCATCACAAACCTTCACAAATCTCACACATCGTCACAACTGTCACACGTCGTCACAACTGTCACTCATCGTCACAACTGTCACTCATCGTCACAACTGTCACACATCGTCACAACTGTCACACATCGTCACAACTGTCACTCATCGTCACAACCGTCAAACTTCGTCACAACTGTCACACATCGTCACAACTGTCAAACATCGTCACAACTGTTACACATCGTCACAACTGTCAAACATCGTCACAACTGTCAAACATTGTCACAACTGTCACACATCGTCACAACTGTCAAACATCGTCACAACTGTCACACATCGTCACAACTGTCACTCATCGTCACAACCGTCAAACTTCGTCACAACTGTCAAACATCGTCACAACTGTCAAACATCGTCACAACTGTCAAACATCGTCACAACTGTCACACATCGTCACAACTGTCAAACATCGTCACAACTGTCAAACATCGTCACAACTGTCACTCATCGTCACAACTGTCACACATCGTCACAACTGTCACACATCGTCACAACTGTCACACATCGTCACAACTGTCACACGTCGTCAGAACTGTCACACGTCGTCACAACTGTCAAACATCGTCACAACTGTCAAACATCGTCACAACTGTCAAACATCGTCACAACTGTCACACATCGTCACAACTGTCAAACATCGTCACAACTGTCACACAACGTCACAACTGTCACACATCGTCACAACTGTCAAACATCGTCACAACTGTCAAACATCGTCACAACTGTCACACATCGTCACAACTGTCACACATCGTCACACATCGTCACATGGGGATTCCATAACAGTTTCTCATTTATTACGACCCCTAAGTATTTTGCATCTTTAGTTTGGATTAGTTGTTTTCCATGAATGAAATATTTTGATTTTTTTTTTTTTTTTGGTTTCATTTTCTTTGCTACTCTTGACAATTGACACTTTTCTGGGTGTAAGTACATACTCCATTTTGTTTCAAATTTTATTAATTCATCAAATTCTCTTTGTGAAATTGTGCTATCTTGCTCTGATTTAATTGTTCTATAGATTATACATTCATCAGCAAATAACCTAAATTTTGTTCCTTTTGAGATGTTGTTGGGCATATCATTTAAATAAATTGAAAAGAGTAAAAGACCTAGGACAGTTCCTTGTGGAACTCCTGAGTTAACCTTTATTGGTGTAGATTTAGATCCATTAATTGATTGGGTGAAACAATGATCATGGAACAACCTGATTGGGTGAAATAATAATATTGGAACAACCTGATTGGGTGATATAATAATCTTGGAACAACCTGATTGGGTGATATAATAATCTTGGAACAACCTGATTGGGTGATACAATAATCTTGGAACAACCTGATTGGGTGATATAATAATCTTGGAACAACCTGATTGGGTGATTTAATAATCTTGGAACAACCTGATTGGGTGATATAATAATCTTGGAACAACCTGATTGGGTGATATAATAATCTTGGAACAACCTGATTAGATGATTTAATAATCTTGGAACAACCTGATTGGGTGATATAATAATGTTGAAACAACCTGATTGGGTGATATAATAATCTTGGAACAACCTGATTAGGTGATTTAATAATCTTGGAACAACCTGATTAGGTGATTTAATAATCTTGGAACAACCTGATTGGGTGATATAATAATGTTGGAACAACCTGATTGGGTGATATAATAATCTTGGAACAAACTGATTAGGTGATTTAATAATCTTGGAACAACCTGATTAGGTGATTTAATAATCTTGGAACAACCTGATTGGGTGATATAATAATGTTGGAACAACCTGATTGGGTGATATAATAATCTTGGAACAACCTGATTGGGTGATACAATAATCTTGGAACAACCTGATTGGGTGATACAACGATCTTGGGACAACCTGATTAGGTGATATAATAATCTTGGAACAACCTGATTGGGTGATACAATAATCTTGGAACAACCTGATTGGGTGATACAATGATCTTGGGACAACCTGATTGGGTGATACAATGATCTTGGGATATATATCTTTTACAATGTGGGTCTTGCAATTATTTAGCACGATAAGATCACATCAATATTTGATGCTGTCATGTTCCATTTATCTTTTTAAATGAGAGTCTAGATAGAAATTGTGTCAAAATAAAAAGATACCATAGAAAAAAATAGATCAATAAATAGATAGAATAGACAAATAGATCAAAACCTCCCCCCCCCCCCGCCCCGCACTAATCCAAACAACAACAACACAATCTGATTATGATGACCTGTTAAAACTCAATTTGGCGCCTGGCTTGTTGCTCCAATGCATTATGCGCGGTCGCTATTAATGCCCCTACGCGGTCGCCCATTGATGCCCCTCAGAAGTGTGTGATTGGAGATCCTGATACACGCGTCCGATTTTTTTGAAATTCAGATCTCGTCATAGACTTCCCGTAATCTCGTCTCGGAATGTGGCCGGTAGATGTGATCTCGGGATAAGCTGTTGACAAAATGGTTTGAACATCCCGTGTTTATCATCGCCCGAGGCTGCAGAAAAGATATTCACGAAGCTATACGAATGTTTTTGGTTGTAAGCTCATGCACACCAGAATGAAAGGAAGGGGGGGAACGCAGTTTTGACACACCTCTGCCGTGAAGGGGCCGCCCCTGGGGAGTCGACGACAATGTTGAGTTTATGATTGACCTGGGACGATATGGAATATCTACTCTCATACCTTTACAATAGGGGGGGGGGGTGCAAACATTGGGGGATGGGATTGTAACCGTCCAGTTAATGACAACTAAAACTGAACACTGACCACTGACCAGCCCAAGTTTGTAATCAGGTGGCTTGTTTGTATGCGAGTTATTCTACCGCTCAGTGGTGACCCACCTTTTTGGGTGGTGACCCACATTTTTGGGTGGTGACCCACCTTTTCTGGGTGGTGACCCACCTTTTTTGCTTGGTGACCCACCCTTTTTGGGTGGTGACCCACCTTTTCTGGATGGTGACCCACCTTTTCTGGGTGGTGACCCACCTTTTCTGGGTGGTGACCCACCTTTTCTGGGTGGTGATCCTTTTTATAAAAGCCACGTGACACGCGACCCCCCTCCCCCATTAAATGTAAATAAGTAATTTTCAATTTTCTTTTGTTAAATATAGCAAATTTACATTGTAGTGAATAATTTGACAGTTGGCGACCCCTAGAAAACCTGTCGCGACCCCCGAGCGCGACCCACAGATTGGGAACTACGGCTTTAGGTTGTACCAATTAATGGAGTTGCTTTCCATCCATCTGTTTAAACCCCTTATATTAACCTCACCGCCGCCTCTCTCTAGGTCCGTCCTCACGTACGGCGGAATAACAAAAGTAAAAAAATGACCCATTTCCCGTGGTGCTATCGAGCTGAAATCTTGCACATAGACTCGTGTCACCTAACAATGCATTGTATCGAAATTTCAGATCGATCGAATGTACCGTAGTTAAATTAATGCATTTTTTAAGTTTATCTCTATATAAATGTACGGTAGCCATCTGTTGTTGACATCTACATGTTTGCTGGAGTTCAGTCTCGCCATCGGTCACCACCCCCCCCCGCCCGTCCCCATTTTAGAGCATTTGGGCGTTAAGTCCCTTTCGTCATTCGTTCTGTAAATTTTATTATTATTATTTTTTTTTTGTGTGAATTCCTTTAGTTCTGTCTCATATTTAAGGGATTTATAGTCCAAAAATGTGTTTTTGACAAAAAATGTGATTTTTTGCTGGTTGTTTAATTTAAGCCAATGTTTCCTTAAGCTTGTTTTAAAAAAATATTATAACCGTGAGCTGGGTGGCTTTTTAAAATGTGTAAATCATTTGTTTAGTTAGATAGAGTGGTCTTCGTTTGTTTAGATAAAGTGGTCTTCGCGGCGGCTGTATGGTCAGAAAAGTTTCTTTAACCGGAGTTTAAACAGAAAGTTTAGGGGTCACGTGACATTTTGTCTTTAGGTGACGTTGTATTTTGTGTTAAGTCTATGAATGACCAGAGAGATTAATTCAAAATACAAGGCGGTCATTGAGTCAATACTGAATGCAGAATGTAGAGAGAAAGAGAGAGAGAGGCGATGAGATAGAGAGAGAAATTGAAAGTGAGAAAGGGAGGGAGGGAGAGAAAGAGAGAGAGGGAGGGAGGGAGGGAGAGAAAGAGAGAGATGGAGGGAGAGAAAGGGAGAGAGATGGAGGGAGGGAGGGAGGGAGAGAAAGAGAGAGATGGAGGGAGGGAGGGAGAGAAATAGAGGTTAAATGGAGAACGAGAGAGAGATGGAGGGAGGGAGAGAGTGACAGAAGATAAAACGTGAATTTCGGCCAATTCCCTCCACTACAGATCTGTTGATATGGGCACTGTGCACACATCTTTAAAAGTACGTATGTCCCCATGAAGTGTGAACTAAACTAAACACTGGGGATCGTCGGAGTTTGTTCCCTTTCTTTAATTACCTTCTCTGGATACGGTCTGAATGAAGGTCAACAGGTCACCAGGTGTGTCAGGTGTTGCGATATGACCTTGGCGCTTCGTATGTCAACTGACCTTGGACGGCCATGGGCCACATCTATTACACACACACTCCCCCACCCTCCCAAACTTTTTATAGCGATGTACCATCACAAGATGAAACTTTTTCTACTTGTTGTAGCAAGGCGCCCCTCGTGCGAAAACCAAAGCTCGCGGCTCAAGTATTTACGGCCCTTACATCGGACAGTGACTCCACATTTACGGCCCTTACATCAAACAGTGACTCCACATTTACGACCCTTACATCCGACAGTGACTCCACATTTACGGCCCTTACATCCGACAGTGACTCCACATTTACGGCCCTTACATCGGACAGTGACTCCACATTTACGGCCCTTACATCAAACAGTGACTCCACATTTAGGGCCCTTACATCGGACGGTGACTCCATATTTAGGGCCCTTACATTGGATAGTTCCACATTTAAAGCCCTTACATCAAACAGTGACTCCTAAATTATCGGCACATTGACACGATCTTGCCATCAATCTATATCATGAAACTTTCAATAAATAAATCCCCATGTTAACATGTTGTAGTTTTTCTACTCCCTAATAAAACTTATGACTGCCTGGGTTTGTAAAGCGTCTACCCTTCATTTATACACGTATATTGTACACGCAATTCATTGGAATTTTAAACTAAATTTCATCAAATTGTAGACTCAATTCATTGGGATTGTTCATTCACCCAACTCAAATACTCTGATGTGGTGAGGGAAGGGGTCGGCAGGGGAGGATATGATGTATTCAAAATGATGAACAAAAATTAATCATAACAACATGTAGATGGGCAACCGTTGTTTCGGATTCTGTCAGATGAAAACTAGCCATAGACCTTAGAATGCCACCAGGTCGTGAGCCTAAAACTAGCCATAGGCCATAGAATGCCACCAGGTCGTGAGCCTAAAACTAGCCATAGGCCATAGAATGCCACCAGGTCGTGAGCCTAAAACTAGCCATAGACCTTAGAATGCCACCAGGTCGTGAGCCTAAAACTAG
>MUZC01000016.1:434354-452831 GCA_002072015.1 Radix auricularia
AGCGTCAAGAAAACGGGTGAATGTTGGGGGGGGGTAGCGTCAAGAAAACAGGTGAATGTTGGGGGGGAGGTAGCGTCAAGAAAACAGGTGAATGTTCAGAAGGTAGTTGGATTGGGCCGGCATTTCAAACTTTACATTTTAGATCGAAACTTACAAAAGTCGTACTCTGTTATGGAAACTTTTCCTTTAAAAAAATATATTCTTAAAGACAGTGACTCAATGTGTAGTCGGGTTTGACGTCACGTGAATCAAAAGAACCAATGACGTACTGTACCCAATGTACGCTTGTATAAATATGTGGCCGCAGGGTATATGCGCATATGTGTAAAGTGTTGGTGGGTGAGAAACGTGTGCTGAATCTATGTGTGTAACACATTATCACGGGCAAATAGTAGCAGTCCTCACAACACGGAAACATCACGGGCAAATAGTAGCAGTCCTCACAACACGGAAACGTCACGGGCAAATAGTAGCAGTCCTCACAACACGGAAACATACACAGAGCCACACTGTCATCAGCAAAAATGTTATAGTTTTAGTACATGGCCGTAAGCTTGTATAGCAAGGATAGAGGCGTTCGTCATATAAAATCTTTTCTTAGTTTGACATTTTTGCCTTGTTACTTCTGATCGAAACATTCGAAATATGCGATGATAATTTACAAGCTGGGACAACCATAATAATATTCCAATTAAAATTGTGATATTCGAATATAATTTTTTAATTTACGTTGATATTCATCATTTTTGGTTATTTTCGGTAAGATTCTGATTTTGATCTTGGTTCTTGACAATATTTGGACCAGGAGATTCGCAATGATAATGGGACTAAAATGGTGCCTAATTACGGATATGAATTGGTGTGTCTCGGTAATATCCGGGCATAGTATGTGACTGTCGGTGATATTCGGGTAAAGTTAGTGACTCTCGGTGATATTCGGGCATAGTTAGTGACTCTCGGTGAGGTTTTGACATAAATAGGGACTGTAGTGATAGTTACTTTACCTTATCCGAAAAATCACAGGTGTGATATTTCAACCCCCCACCTTTTTTGGATTATCGTGAAGGCATTCCAAGTGTTTGGTCGATTCTTTGATGTGCTCGCCTCTCATTATTTACCTGATGACCTCACACCGCCTGAGTGATATCCACAGATAAGAGAAGTCGTCAGTTTGTCCACTCCCTGATAGCCCTGACATTATGTGATTACCTTCATACACATGCTTCGTGTAGCGGAGATTATAGCATGTTATCTTAATTAATCCAACATTCAAGTCAGAACAAGATAGCAAAATTTTACAAAAAGACTTAGATGAATTAATAAAATGGGAAACTAACTGGAGTATGTCCTTCCACCCAGAAAAATGTCAACTGCTAAGAGTAACAAAGAAAAAGAAACAAATAAATTCAAAATATTTCATTCATGGAAAAGAACTAACCCAAACTAAAGATGCGAAATACTTAGGAGTCATAATAAATGAGAAACTATCTTGGAATCCCCATGTCAATGAAGTTATTAAAAAATCAAACAAAACCTTAGGCTTTATAAAAAGAAACTTTTACAAATGTAACAAAGATATAAAACTAAAATGCTATCTCACCCTGGTGAGACCTATACTAGAATATGCATCTTCAGTATGGGACCCATCCACCAAAGAAAATATTGATAAGTTAGAACAAATACAAAAAAGAGCTGCCAGATTCATTACTGGAGAATATTCAAAACTGACAAGAGTAACACCATTAGTTAAATCATTAAACCTTGAAACACTAGAGGATAGAAGAACCAAGAGTAAATTAGTAATTATACATAAGGCAATTAATTCTAATTTAGAAATACAACACAAAGATAACCTAATACAACCCTCAAATAGACATAAAGATAAAAACACTTTTCTTATTCCATATGCAAGAACAAACACATACAAGTTTTCTTTCTTTCCGTCCGGTATTCGCGCGTGGAATGGGTTGCCTGAAGAAACCAGGAAAGCCACCACTTTATCATCTTTTAAAACTCTAGTAAGAATACAGGACTAAACACAAACCATAGAAATACGTAGGACGCAATAATCTTCTGTACAGAAGGAGCGTCTGTAACATATAAGATAAGATAACATTGATTTACGGATACTTTTTTTAAAAGATCTCCTGGTTAGTGAAATTTATCATTGATATTACATTCTCTGCCTTTGATTTAAATCCACGCAGTTATTAAAATACACACAGAAGAACCCCCTCGATATTTGATTTAGAACTAATCCATGTGAAGTTGGAGACCCATCATGTTACTGTTACTCAAAGTTACTGCTGAGATTACTTTAAACAAAAAATCGTCATCGACTTTTTAAAGGTCACGCCGTGGAGCCACAATAACAATGTCGTCTTGACAAGTATTAAAAACTTAATGAGTATTTAAACGAAATTTATAACAAAGAATTTCCGATTTTTTTTTTATTCAAGGGAACTCATTCTAGATTACATTAAAAGATTACTACATCCGTAGTATTTCAACTGCTAAGTCCTTCAAGACTGCACTCAAGACGCATCTTTTCATTTTTTTTCTTCAAAATTAATGAAACAACATTTCATTTCTTGTTAATGATTAACGTAGCTGATGTATAACGTTTTGTCACTTATGTGGTTAGTATGATATGAATGTTTATATATGTATGTTTAACATATGTATGTTATTTTCTCCATGTAAATGTAAAGCGCTGTGAGCCCGGCTCTTTGCTGGGATACATCGGTATATACATTATAAATTTATTATTATTATTATAAAAGTCATTTCAAATCAGTAATTCTGAAAATAAACACAATAAGACTTCACATCCCCTCACGCTACATCACACCAAGAAGGTGTCAATATAATGTGCACCATGCAAAAATCTAACGTAATCATTCACAAGCGGGAAAACCCCATTAACTATCATTCTAGATTACATTTAAAGTCATTTCAAATCAATAATTTTGAAACTAAACAAAACAATTGCTGTGTACTAATTGCTTTTAAAATTACAGGAGTCAAACGAAAAGCGATTTTAAAAAATTTCCTTTTTCCAAAATTTATTCTAAAAATTATTAGCTACCGCTTGGCGTTTATATCAAACCGATAGATGTTATGTTTGTCGAGAAATTTACAAAATACTGATTTTTGTTTGGGTTTGTTTGATTTTTCAAGAAATCCTGTAAATTTTTTCGGTAATTTTTATGGCCCGTGCGCATCATTGGGACCTCTTTAACATATTAGCAACAGACCCGAACCCTCTATCTGGTAATGGTTCAGGAGGAGATGCTGCTCAAAGCTCGAAAAGACTGGCCAGACATTTCGATTCTATAAACGCAATTCCCAAGGAAAATTACGTTGAAAATTGTTTTAAAACTTAATTAAATTTAAAAAAAAACACACACACAATACAAACGGGTCCAATATAATTATTTGTGTAATTTGGTCATAATTAACCATTACAGATTTTTTTTTATATTCCAGGGGAAGCAATCGCACAAAAAATACTTTCAATAAGATTGTTCCGATTTCTTCCCTTTATCCCAAGTAAAATAAGTAATCTCATGACTTATCCCAGCACATCTAAAAAAAATATTAAAAAATGGCTTAATATCATTTCATTTTTGTTCTTGAATGGCACGACAGGTCCAATATGTGGTTAAGTTCATTTATTTTAAAAATAAATTGAACTTTTTGTTTCATCGCTTAAATATCTTTAACTTTTTGTTTCAACGCTTAAATAATTAATATAATTAACTTTTCATTTCATTGAGTAAATATATTTAACTTTTAAAAAAAATTGCTTAAATATATTTAACTTTTAGTTTCATTGCTTAAATATACATAACTTTTTAATTCATCGCTTGAATAGATTTAACTTTTTGTTTCATCGCTTAAATATATTTAATTAAAATTTTTGTTTCATTGAGTAAATATATTTAATATTTAGTTTCCTTGTTTAAATATATTTAACTTTTTGTTTCTTCGGTTAAATATATCTAACTCTTTGTTTCTTCGGTTAAATATATTTAACTCTTTGTTTCTTCGGTTAAATATATTTAGGATAGACTGTCCCCGTCTCTAATCTAAAGCTCATAAAAATAAAAAAAAAGATTTGTGTTTAGTATGTTTTTAAAGGTGATCTGATTGAAAATACCTTTTATGAACATATTCACTTTTAATTTCACCACTAACAAGACATGCCATCGTAATTTCACTCACACGTTACAAAGAAACCATTGTCGCCATCTTTCAGCGCGTTGAAATACACACCACGTGGTTTCATTCTCTGCTGACTGTTCATTTCCGGTTCACCGCTAACTGCCCATTAGGCACGTGATAAATGAAATGATTAGGAACTTAGACTTAACTGACGGGCCAGACGATTTTTATAACAAGTGAAACGAACTTAAGAAATCATTTCTAATTTGAGGCGTTTCTTTTCTAACCTCGAACTGGAGTTTTCCGTCTGCCTGTCACGTGGTGAGTTTAGGATACAGTATTCTCTCTGTACAGGAAATCACGTGATGGCCAGGTGATACCAACATCAGACATTATCGGGGTCTGTTTGGGGGTGGTGGGGCGGGGGCTAGTTTTATCTCAGTGGCTTCTTTCTGACTCTCTTTCTCTCTCTTGGTCTTTCTCCTCTTCCTCTCATCTCTCTCTTGGTCTTTCTCCTCTTCCTCTCATCTCTCTCTTCTCTTGGTCTTTCTCCTCTTCCTCTCATCTCTCTCTTGGTCTTTCTCCTCTTCCTCTCATCTCTCTCTTGGTCTTTCTCCTCTTCCTATCATCTCTCTCGTGGTCTTTCTCCTCTTCCTCTCATCTCTCTCTTGGTCTTTCTCCTCTTCCTCTCATCTCTCTGTCTCTTTCTCTATCTTCTCTTCCCTCCCTCCCTTAATCTGAGTTTGGGAGGTGTTCGGTCATTTTCCATCCACCTAAACTGACCGCCAGAATCAATCTATAGTTACACAATGTCTTCCCCAATCAGAATCAATCTATAGTTACACAATGTCATCCCCAATCAGAATCAATCTATAGTTACACAATGTCTTCCCCAATCAGAATCAATCTATAGTTACACAATGTCATCCCCAATTATAATCTAACTATAGTTACACGTGACTGACCACGTGACTGACCACGTGACCTGAACTATTGGTAAGAGAGAAGCTTTGACTTTATGATTTCTCATCTTATGTTGGGTGTGATTGTAACGAGGGGGAAACATCACTCCATGAATTGCTCGAATCGAAGGGTTCATGAAATACAGGAGGTTGGTTTGGGGGGTGGGGGTGGGGGAAACATCAATACTAGAAATCAATCAATACACGAGACGGCCGTCTCGATAGACGTATCGATCATCTCGGAGTGGATTTCTTTGCTGGGGTCACGTGATCATCGGTAATGACCTTGATATGCCAGTTGCGAGAACGAAAGAGAAATCACATCGTGAGACCATCATGAGACCAACGTGAGACCATCGTTAGAACATCGTAAGACCGTCGTGAGACCATCGTGAGACCGTCGTGAGACTATCATGAGACCAACGTGAGACCATCGTGAGACCGTCGTGAGACTATCATGAGACCAACGTGAGACCATAGTGAGACCGTCGTGAGACTATCGTGAGACCAACGTGAGACCATAGTGAGACCGTCGTGAGACTATCGTGAGACCAACGTAACCAACTAACAAGGTATGAGTGAGACCGACAAGGCGTCACTAAACAGCCTTCCATTATACCATACCCTGTTTGTATGTCATCCATCTTGCTAACTGAAAGTCTGATTACAGTCTCACCCACATTCTGTGTGTACAAACAATCATTACGATCAATTGATAAAGCATCACCTCAAATGAAAAGAGTGTTGCAGTAAAACAAGAGTCAAACACCCTCTTAGCAGTCTAAGCGTAAATCGCGCTCAAAAAGCCGCACACGAATTGACTGAGATTTGAGGGCATCAGAAAAATGAGGTCCCCCCGCCACGCCATACTCGCCTCTACGTCTGTAACCATTGATAGCCTCACTTAACCGGTGTACGTCTGTAACATTTGATAGCCTCACTTAGCCGGTCTATGTCTGTAACCTTTGATAGCCTCACTTAGCCGGTCTATGTCTGTAACCTTTGATAGCCTCACTTAGCCGGTCTATGTCTGTAACCATTGATAGCCTCACTTAGCCGGTCTATGTCTGTAACCATTGATAGCCTCACTTAGCCGGTCTATGTCTGTAACCTTTGATAGCCTCACTTAGCCGGTCTATGTCTGTAACCTTGATAGCCTCACTTAGCCGGTCGACGTCTGTAACCATTGATAGCCTCACTTAGCCGGTCTATGTCTGTAACCTTGATAGCCTCACTTAGCCGGTCTATGTCTGTAACCTTGATAGCCTCACTTAGCCAGTCTATGTTTGTAACCTTTGTTAGTTATATTATTTATATTATATTGAAATTTACTGCAAAACACGGGAAGCAGCAGTTACCGGTTATAAGCCAAAGCTCAATTGACGTAGAGCTAGGCGCCAGGGGCTGCTTCCGTCGGTGGGAGAGACTACCAATGTCTCACTGGACAGCTACCGCCCGCCTCAAACTGGGCAGCCCCCAGTCAAATAGGTGCTATCCCGTCATGGCCTGCCTTCTCCACTGGGTGCGTGGAGATTAGAGTGCCACTCAACAAGTGGGCCACTAAGCCCTGCACCAAGAAATACAAAAAAGAAAAAGAAGACCCCAGCTCTTCGAATCGCTAGCTGGAACGTGAGGACTATGTGTCCCGGCATCACTGATGATCTGCAGTCCATAAACGACACACGGAAGACAGGAATAATCGATAGAGAACTTAAAAGGCTAAAGATTGACATAGCATGCCTTCAGGAGACCAGGCTCCCAGACAACGGTTCACTCAAAGAGGCCAATTACACCTTCTTCTGGCAAGGCAGACCGAAAGACGAACCTAGACAGCATGGTGTGGGTTTCGCTGTTAAAAACACTCTTCTACCATCCATTGAACCACCGTCATCAGGCACGGAGAGGATCCTCACTCTAAGACTCAGAACAACTGCGGGCCCAGCAAACATTCTTAGTGTGTATGCCCCAACACTCTATTCAACTCCGGAAGAGAAGGACCAGTTCTATGGAGCGTTAGACCAGGCAATAGCCGGCATCCACAAAGACGAGGCAATCTATCTCCTAGGAGATTTCAATGCTAGAGTGGGGAGCGACCACGAAGCCTGGCCCACCTGCCTTGGACTATTTGGAAGAGGAAAGTTAAATGAAAATGGACAAAGGCTTCTGGAATTGTGCTGCTCACGAGGCTTGTGTGTGACCAACACTTTCTTCAAGTGCAAGGATATACATCAAGTATCTTGGAGACACCCTCGATCCCACCAATGGCACCAGCTGGACCTCATTATCACCAGGCGTGCACAACTAGCTAGCGTCCTACTCACTCGCAGCTATCACAGTGCCGACTGTGACACGGATCATTCCCTTGTCGCCAGCAAAGTACGAATAATGAGGAAAAACTCGTACCACACAAAGAAAAAGGGAAGTCCACGCATCAATACCTCCTGCATGAAAGACCCTGCGATAGCGCAGCTGTTCAAAGACAAGGTGAAGGAAAGTCTCTCAAAGATGTCCCCATGCGTCACCATTGACTCCAAATGGACGCAACTGAGAGACACAATCTATACATCCGCAATACAAGCCTTTGGCAAAAAATCTCACAAAAACACGGACTGGTTTGATGAACATTGGGACGAGATGAAACCCGTCACTGAAGCAAAAAGGAAAGCTCTTATGGCTTACAAGGAAAAGCCTACACCTGACAATTTGCATGCTTTAAAAACAGCTAAGTCACTTGCCCAAAAGGTTGCACGTAAATGTGTCAATACCTACTGGCTTAAGCTCTGTTCCAGTATACAATCAGCTGCAGACATGGGCAATGCAAAAGTCATGTACGAAAACATCAAAAAGGCAACGGGCCCCTTGACGTCAAAAGCTGCTCCCCTAAAGTCCAAAAATGGAGAAATTATTCAAGACCAGGCAGCACAGCTAAAACGGTGGGTTGAGCATTATCTGGAATTGTATTCAACAGTTACCACAGTCTCCAGCACCGCTCTAGATGACATCCCAGATATGCCACTCATGGAAGAACTTGATGTCGTGCCCACACAGGAAGAGCTGAGCAAAGCAATTGANGACTCCAAATGGACGCAACTGAGAGACACAATCTATACATCCGCAATACAAGCCTTTGGCAAAAAATCTCACAAAAACACGGACTGGTTTGATGAACATTGGGACGAGATGAAACCCGTCACTGAAGCAAAAAGGAAAGCTCTTATGGCTTACAAGGAAAAGCCTACACCTGACAATTTGCATGCTTTAAAAACAGCTAAGTCACTTGCCCAAAAGGTTGCACGTAAATGTGTCAATACCTACTGGCTTAAGCTCTGTTCCAGTATACAATCAGCTGCAGACATGGGCAATGCAAAAGTCATGTACGAAAACATCAAAAAGGCAACGGGCCCCTTGACGTCAAAAGCTGCTCCCCTAAAGTCCAAAAATGGAGAAATTATTCAAGACCAGGCAGCACAGCTAAAACGGTGGGTTGAGCATTATCTGGAATTGTATTCAACAGTTACCACAGTCTCCAGCACCGCTCTAGATGACATCCCAGATATGCCACTCATGGAAGAACTTGATGTCGTGCCCACACAGGAAGAGCTGAGCAAAGCAATTGACAGTCTAGCTTGTGGAAAAGCGCCTGGGAATGATGGAATACCACCAGAGGTTCTAAAGAGTGGCAAGACAGCTTTACTCCAACCATTGCACGAGATTCTGTCCCTCTGCTGGGAACAGGGCTACATCCCCCAAGACCTAAAGGATGCAAATATAGTGACACTATATAAAAACAAAGGTGATAGGAGTGATTGCAATAATTATCGCGGCATTTCACTCCTTAGTATTGTAGGAAAGACCTTTGCCCGCGTTATACTAAAACGTTTACAAAGCCTAGCATCCCGCGTCTATCCAGAATCTCAGTGTGGTTTCCGGTCCGGTCGGTCTACCATAGACATGGTGTTCTCCATACGACAGCTCCAGGAAAAATGCAGAGAGCAGCAGATGCCACTATACATTGCATTTGTGGACCTTACAAAAGCCTTCGACTTAGTCAGTCGCAACGGGCTATTCCAAATACTGGCAAAAATTGGATGTCCCCCTCACCTACTTGCCATCATCAGACAGTTCCATGAAAATATGCTTGGCACAGTACAGTTCGATGGAGCTAAGTCAGAGGCCTTCCCTGTCAGCAGCGGAGTTAAACAAGGTTGTGTACTCGCACCAACACTCTTCGCAATATTCTTCTCTGTACTTCTTCGATACGCATTCAAGGATAGCAGTGAGGGAATCTGGTTACATACCAGAGCTGATGGAGGACTTTTCAACACTGCCCGCCTCCGAGCCAAGACCAAAACGACGGATGTCCTAATTCGAGAGCTACTATTTGCGGATGATGCGGCACTAACAGCACATACAGAATCTGGTTTGCAACAACTCGTGTCAAGCTTCTCCAATGCCTGCAAAGAATTTGGTCTGCAAATCAGCTTGAAAAAGACAAACATCATGGCCCAAGACACTCGACCTCCTCCTACCATAAATATCGATAATGAAAACTTGGAGGTTGTGGACAGCTTCACCTACTTGGGATCCAAGGTCTCCAATACACTGTCCATTGAAGAAGAAATAAACAGCAGAATTGGCAAGGCAGCCGCAACAATGGCTAAACTAAATAAGCGGGTCTGGCAAAACACCAAGCTAACGGAGAAAACCAAACTGTGCGTCTATCGAGCCTGTGTCATCAGTACACTACTATATGGGAGCGAGACATGGACCACTTATACATCACAAGAGCGTAAGCTTAACAGCTTCCATTTGAGATGCTTGCGCCGCATCCTTGGTATTAAATGGCAAGAAAAAGTGCCTAATAGTGAGGTACTAACGCGTGCCAATACCCAAAGCATGTTCTCAATTCTTAGTGAAAGACGCCTGAGGTGGCTAGGACATGTCAAAAGAATGAGCCCCGGCCGCATCCCGAAGGACCTCCTATATGGTGAACTTGCTTCAGGAAAGAGGAAAACAGGTCGCCCACGCTTGCGATTTAAAGATGTCTGTCAAAGGGACATGAAAGCAGCCAAAATACATACAAGTGACTGGGAGTGTAAGGCAGAAGACCGATCTACGTGGCGCACAGTTGTCAAAGAGGGCGTCATAGTAGCCGAGGAGCGAAGAATGGAGGAGGCTGCAGACAGAAGAGCTAGGAGAAAGGCCAAAACATTTGGAAGCACAGAACTCGTGTGTAAAAACTGTGGCAAAGACTGTCACTCAACGATAGGACTGCACAGTCACTCGAGGAAATGCAACCCAACCCAACGGTGATGCACCATCATCTCGCGAGACGGAAGGATGCCGGATATAGTTTGTAACCTTTGATAGCCTCACTTAGCCGGTCTTTCTGTAACCATTGATAGCCTCACTTAGCCGGTCTACATCTGTAACCATTGATAGCCTCACTTAGCCGGTCGACGTCTGTAACCATTGATAGCCTCACTTAGCCGGTCTACGTCTGTAACCATTGATAGCCTCACTTAGCCGGCGGGATTTCGTTAAGATTATATTTGATTGGTTGCCAGTCCTGCCATTCACCAATAAAATAAACACGACTTCTTGGGGGGTGGGGGGGGGGGTTTGAGGGTGACCCTCCGACGTCTTGTTCGGCAGAGGTTGTGCTCGCTGGACCTGTGTCCGTGTTTGGTCATTTAGAGCACTTGTTCAAGGTTCTAGATGGACTGCTGAAAAGTTTACCAATGTTGGATTCATAAAATTGATTCGAAGAGCTAGATCATAATTTTAAAAAGATCAACACCATTGGAATACATCTGTACACAAATGATATATTTAAAAACTTGTAAGCGTAGTTTAAATAAGCTGAGGTAATTTTGTTGATTCAAAGAGATTGAAATGGTTTGTAATCATTAACGTCTTATTTACTATGAGGGCCCAGGATTAAGGCGTTTATCTTTCTAGCTGGGGGGTCGCAATGTGTGGGTGTTTGAGAAGAGAATTTTTTTATTTTTTAGTACGAGAGTCAAAGCATTCATATAAAACAAGTCTACATTTTACATGGGTTATATCGAGAATTTTTTTAAGGTCTAAAGAACGAATTGAGCCTCCGCTAGTGACAACAGTTATTTATTATTGTTATTTTTTCGCCGGATGAAGATGCTTGCCATTTGTCATACAAAGGAAAGAAAATAAATAAGCTCTGCTGGAGCTTATCCAAGTACCTCTGTTGAAAAGGACAGTTTGTCATACATTAAAAGGACAGTTTGTCACACATTAAAAGGACAGTTTGTCATACATTAAAAGGACAGTTTGTCATACATTAAAAGGACAGTTTGTCACACATTAAAAGGACAGTTTGTCACACATAAAAAGGACAGTTTGTCACACATTAAAAGGACAGTTTGTCCCACATAAAAAGGACAGTTTGTCACACATTAAAAGGACAGTTTGTCATCAATTAAAAGGACAGTTTGTCCCACATAAAAAGGACAGTTTGTCCCACATAAAAAGGACAGTTTGTCATACATTAAAAGGAAAGTTTGTCATAAATTAAAAGGACAGTTTGTCATACATTAAAAGGACAATTTGTCATACATTAAAAGGACAGTTTGTCATACATTAAAAGGACAGTTTGTCATACATTAAAAGGACAGTTTGTCATACATTAAAAGGACAGTTTGTCAAACATTAAAAGGACAGTTTGTCATACATTAAAAGGACAGTTTGTCATACATTAAAAGGACATATTGTCATACATTAAAAGGACAGTTTGTAAGACATTTAAAGGACAGTTTGTCATACATTAAAAGGACAGTTTGTCATACATTAAAAGGACAGTTTCCACGAAGCCTGGCCCACCTGCCTTGGACTATTTGGAAGAGGAAAGTTAAATGAAAATGGACAAAGGCTTCTGGAATTGTGCTGCTCACGAGGCTTGTGTGTGACCAACACATTCTTCAAGTGCAAGGATATACATCAAGTATCTTGGAGACACCCTCGATCCCACCAATGGCACCAGCTGGACCTCATTATCACCAGGCGTGCACAACTAGCTAGCGTCCTACTCACTCGCAGCTATCACAGTGCCGACTGTGACACGGATCATTCCCTTGTCGCCAGCAAAGTACGAATAATGAGGAAAAACTCGTACCACACAAAGAAAAAGGGAAGTCCACGCATCAATACCTCCTGCATGAAAGACCCTGCGATAGCGCAGCTGTTCAAAGACAAGGTGAAGGAAAGTCTCTCAAAGATGTCCCCATGCGTCACCATTGACTCCAAATGGACGCAACTGAGAGACACAATCTATACATCCGCAATACAAGCCTTTGGCAAAAAATCTCACAAAAACACGNTTTCTTTAGTGCGGGCATTCCCGGAAAACATCGCGCAAAAAAACGAACACTTCTGAACACCCACGCCCAGTTTGTCATACATTAAAAGGACAGTTTGTCATACATTAAAGGGACAGTTTGTCAGACATTTAAAGGACAGTTTGTCATACATTAAAAGGACAGTTTGTCATACATTAAATGGACAGTTTGTCATACATTAAAAGGACAGTTTGTCATACATTAAAAGGACAGTTTGTCATACATTAAAAGGACAGTTTGTCATACAATTAAAGGACAGTTTGTCATACATTAAAAGGACAGTTTGTCATACATTAAACGGACAGTAAGACATTTTTTGTTTAAAAATTTAAAACACAATTCTCCTTGCAGTAGTTCTTCACTGAGGTGATGTTTAGTTTGTGGGCTGCCACCACATCTCTTGATGACGTCAACAATGTTTCAAGTGATGAGTCCCTCACACCAGCTTTTATAGCTTAAGTTATTAGGTCTTCTGTTAGTGGTACTGTAGAACTGCTATTGGTCAAGTTATTCGGTCTTCTGTTAGTTGTACTGTAGAACTGCTATTGTTCAAGTTATTAGGTCTTCTGTTAGTGGTACTGTAGAACTTCTATTGTTCAAGTTATTAGGCCTTCTGTTAGTTGTACTGTAGAACTGCTATTGGTCAAGTTATTCGGTCTTCTGTGAGTCGTACTGTAGAACTGCCTGTAGTTTTTGTGTTGTTTCTAGATTGTAAGGCCAGCTCCCCTTCTATAACAGATAAGATAAAAGGCGGGAGGTTACCAATTTGTTCCCGTGCCGCTATTTTTGTTGTTTATTTTTTGAAATATGGATACGTGCCCGCCACGAAACATCAAGCACCACGCGCCTGTCCGAATCTACCTCACGTGTGTACCCATCACATTTTTGTGTAACATCATCTCTCAGCTTATGTCACTGTTCTTTTCACAGCTTTCTTTAGTGCGGGCATTCCCGGAAAACATCGCGCAAAAAAACGAACACTTCTGAACACCCACGCCTGCTGCACCGGGGTCAAATATTGGCGTATCTCATTACTGAGAAAATAACTCGCACAGCCCAGGCTCGAGGGCATGCCCCCACCACCGCCCCCACCACCTGAGGAAATGAGGGGTACAAGTATGATAGTGTGAGAACCTTAGGGCAACAACAACAAGAACAACAACAACAAAAACAACAACAAAAAAACGTGTACTAAAGATATGATTACATTGGTTTGAAGACTTAAAACCTTGTTACACCTTCAAGCAAATTTGTAGGCGTGAAGGCAAAGTTTGAACAAGTCAAAATGTTTTTTTGGATATTTCTGATTGCGCGTGTCTGTTTTTGAAGATTGCAGTCGTCGAGACGCATGAACATAACTTTGTAGAATGGCGTCAATATTTAACAACAAGCTCCACAGAACACAGCTGATTGTGTGACAGCTGATTATTTATGACTTGTTGTGTGACAGCTGATTATTGATGACTTGTGGTGTGACAGCTTATTATTGATGACTTGTGGTGTGACAGCTTATTATTGATGACTTGTGTGACAGCTGATTATTGATGACTTGTGTGACAGCTGATTATTGATGACTTGTGTGACAGCTTATTATTGATGACTTGTGGTGTGACAGCTGATTACTGATGACTTTTGTGACAACCTTTTTGGTCTCTGGCATTTGCTGTAACCACGTGTTCAAACTACAGTATGTCTCGGTGTTTTTGTTAGTTCACACTTTATGTTATCACTCATTCTAACTAATATGCCCTATGTAAAAGCCAGTTACCCTTTATGTCAGTTACATTGTTTCCCACTAAACCTCGATGTCCATTTGTCCAACTCTAGCGTGTTGCGGCGTGTGTCTCATACCAGTGTGTCTCATACCAGTGTGTCTCATACCAGTGTGTCTCAAACCAGTGTGTCTCACACCAGTGTGTCTCACACCAGTGTGTCTCACACCAGTGTGTCTCACACCAGTGTGTCTCACACCAGTGTGTCTCATACCAGTGTGTCTTGGTGTCTTATGTTTACGACATGTCTACACCGGATGTTTGTGTATATAAATAAAATGCCTAAGACTGGACGTCGGGCTCTTGATTTCGGAAACAGAAATATTGGGGATGAAGCCAGAACGAGGCTGTGCGTCACGTGTGTTGAAAGATTTTTCTAAACTTTCCATAGATTGCAGGCGACAACCTTCTAGTTTATTTGTTTCGTTACGCGTGGTGATGGTGAGTGATTTATACAGACCCAACCTCCTTAACTCAACCAGGCGTTT
The DNA here is from genome assembly GCA_002072015.1 of Radix auricularia. NCBI lineage: Eukaryota > Metazoa > Mollusca > Gastropoda > Lymnaeidae > Radix > Radix auricularia. The sequence goes on from MUZC01000016.1 coordinate 449,117, forward strand.
TTCTAACGCAATAAATTTAAATCCTTGCTAAACGAATTAAAAATAGGAAGACAAAAAAAAAAAAAGGTATTTTGTTAATTTGTGTATAGATGCCAAGTTTTAAATTTACTGGAGATCTGAAAGGTAAAAAAATAGGTGATCTATCTTCTTAAACAAATACTTTGGAATAGATGACGTCGGAATTAACATTTGAAACCCAAGCGACGTTGATAAACTTGACATGAGGCGGGGCGACAGGAGATGATTGATGTAACAACCAACACAGACCACAGGTGATGATTGATGTGACAACCAACACAGACCCCAGGAGATGATTGATGTGACAACCAACACAGACCCCAGGAGATGATTGATGTGACAACCAACACAGACCCCAGTTGTGTTGTAAGTCTTTGCTGGTTGCAAATTTAAAAGCGGACTGTCTTGAAATGTCCCGTTATTGGCAGTTTTGTCCATCAACATAATGTCTTGAAATGTCCCGTTATTGACAGTTTTGTCCATTAACATTAATGTCTTGAAATGTCCCGTTATTGACAGTTTTGTCCATCAACATAATGTCTTGAAATGTCCCGTTATTGACAGATTGTCCATCAACATAATGTCTTGAAATGTCCCGTTATTGACAGTTTTGTCCATCAACATAATGTCTTGAACTGTCCCGTTATTGGCAGTTTTGTCCATCAACATAATGTCTTGAAATGTCCCGTTATTGACAGTTTTGTCCATCAACAAAATGTCTTGAAATGTCCCGTTATTGACAGATTGTCCATCAACAAAATGTCTTGAAATGTCCCGTTATTGACAGTTTTGTCCATCAACATAATGTCTTGAAATGTCCCGTTATTGACAGTTTTGTCCATTAACATAATGTCTTGAAATGTCCCGTTATTGGCAGTTTTGTCCATTAACATAATGTCTTGAAATGTCCCGTTATTGGCAGTTTTGTCCATCAACATAATGTCTTGAAATGTCCCGTTATTGACAGTTTTGTCCATTAACATTATGTCTTGAAATGTCTCGTTATTGACAGTTTTGTCCATCAACATAATGTCTTGAACTGTCCCGTTATTGACAGTTTTGTCCATCAACATAATGTCTTAAAATGTCCCGTTATTGACAGTTTTGTCCATCAACATAATGCCTTGAAATGTCCCGTTATTGACAGTTTTGTCCATCAACATAATGCCTTGAAATGTCCCGTTATTGACAGTTTCGTCCATCAACATAATGTCTTGAAATGTCCCGTTATTGACAGATTGTCCATCAACATAATGTCTTGAAATGTCCCGTTATTGACAGTTTTGTCCATCAACATAATGTCTTGAACTGTCCTGTTATTGACAGTTTTGTCCATCAACATAATGTTTTGAAATGTCCCGTTATTGACAGTTTTGTCCAACAACATAATGCCTTGAAATGTCCCGTTATTGACAGTTTTGTCCATCAACATAATGCCTTGAAATGTCCCGTTATTGACAGTTTTGTCCATCAACATAATGTCTTGAAATGTCCCGTTATTGACAGATTGTCCGTCAACATAGATACAACAAATATTAGTTTTAAAAAACCTGTCGTCTTTTGTCTTTAGTTAAAAATTAAATCTTTTCGTACCCCCCACGATTTCTTTAATATGCAAACTATTATTTCTGCGCATTTTGGTTAAACATATCGGGCTATTTATTAAAAAAAAAAAACAACAACAAATATGAGAAGTTTTACGGTAACAGAAATGATAAATTAAAGGTTTTAAACCACGTAGGTAACTGTCTGGTCAACGGACGATCTTAAACAAAAAGGGAAAAAAAAACAATTCAAGTGTTTCCTTTAAAATGTTCCAATAACTCAAGACATATGGCTAGAAATTAATGGCAAAATATAGGGCTTCCATTTACACGGGGGCAAGGTAGACGGAAAAAAAATGGAAGGAAAGTCTTAGATGATTGAAAAGATACTGTGACATGAGTGCTGTAGAACAGGTGTTTGTGGTGGGGGGGTGGGGGTTGATAGGGGTGAGATGAGGGAGGTGGTAGTGGTAGATAGAAGGGCGGGGTAGGGGGACAGGTGGAAGACTTTCGGCAACAGTTTACATTAGACATGTTCAGATAGATGACGTCATACTCATTTTTATAGGACTGGCCGGAAGTCAGTGTAACAATGGTGAGCTTAAGAGATGTCAAGTTTGGGAGACAGCAGAGGGCTGTTATTATTTAGTTTTAAGATCAGAAATTGGTCGAATTAATCGATTCCTTGATGTTTCAAGTTGTATTAATTCTTTTTGCTCTCCCTTATTTTACACGAAAATGACAATTTTCCAAAGAAAATATTGTCATCAAAGAGAGACTGCCTCATCAATCCACTACCTCATCCATCCACTACCTCATTCATCCACTACCTCACCCATCCACTACCTTATCCATCTACTACCTTATTCATCCACTACCTCATCCATCCACTACCTCATCCATCCACTTTTTCATCCACCCACTACCTCATTCATCCACTTCCTTATCCATCCACTACCTCATCCATCCACTACCTCATCCATCCACTACCTCATCCATCCAATACCTCATCCATCCACTGTCTCATCCATCCACTACCTCATTCATCCACTTCCTTATCCATCCACTGTTTCATCCACCCACTACCTCATTCATCTACTTCCTTATCCATCCACTACCTCATCCATCCACTACCTCATCCATCCAATGCCTCATTCATCCACTACCTCATCCATCCACTACTTCATTCATCCACTACCTCATCCATCCACTACCTTATCCATCCACTACCTCATTCATCCACTACCTCATCCATCCACTACCTCATCCATCCAATGCCTCATCCATCCAATGCCTCATCCATCCACTATCTCATCCATCAACTACCTCACCCATCCACTACCTCATCCATCCAATGCCTCATCCATCCAATGCATTTTCCCTCCACTATCTCATCCATCAACTACCTCACCCATCCACTACCTCACTCATCCACTACCTCACCCATCCACTACCTCATTCATCCACTACCTCATCCATCCACTACCTCATCACTCCACTACCTCATCCATCCACTACCTCACCCATCCAATACCTTATCCATCCCCTACCTCATCCACCCATTACCTCATCCATCCACTACCTCACCCATCCACTACCTCACCCATCCAATACCTTATCCATCCCCTACCTCATCCACCCATTACCTCATCCATCCACTACCTCACCCATCCAATACCTCACCCATCCAATACCTTTTCCATCCCCTACCTCATCCACCCATTACCTCATCCATCAACTACCTCACCCATCCACTACCTCACTCATCCACTACCTCACCCATCCACTACCTCATTCATCCACTACCTCATCCATCCACTACCTCATCACTCCACTACCTCATCCATCCACTACCTCACCCATCCAATACCTTATCCATCCCCTACCTCATCCACCCATTACCTCATCCATCCACTACCTCATCCATCCGTTACCTCACCCATCCAATACCTTATCCATCCCCTACCTCATCCACCCATTACCTCATCCATCCACTACCTCATCCACCCATTACCTTATCCATCCACTACCTCATCCACCCATTACCTTATCCATCCACTACCTCATCCACCCATTACCTTATCCATCCACTACCTCATCCACCCATTACCTTATCCATCCACTACCTCATCCACCCATTACCTTATCCATCC
>MUZC01000273.1:3936-25175 GCA_002072015.1 Radix auricularia
TATATATATATATATATATTAGGGCTTTGAAAATTACCGATTAATTTCTCGATTAATCGACAAAAAATTTACCGATTAAAATTGTTTTAATAGTTAAAATAGCAATTAAAATTAAGGAAAATATTTTAACTTTTTTTTCTAATTTTAATAAACAATTAATTATTAAAATTAATATACGTTTGTTTGTTCTTTTACATAGAAATTTATCTATTCAAAAATAATGAAGCGAAAATGTTCAATTTATAATAACCTGTTTTATATGGACAATGATTAAAAACAACACCATCACTTTTTACTTAATAAACAATAACGAAATTTTAAATTCATTGACATTATATAGAACTAATTTTATTTTAAAATATCACCTAACAAAATTAAATTTTTTAAAAGAATTTAAATTAGATACTTTAGTTGAGAGCATTATTTAAAAAATGCCATAAAAAAGGCACAAGATTTGATGGAAAACAACGTAGTGAAAAAAGTAATTATGAGGTCTTAAAAAATCATAACTTTTGAATCACTTGGAATAAAAAGATGTTTTACTTTTATATTTTTAACATTAATTTGAAATTGTCATCAAAGTGTCTAAACTTAAATACGTGATTTAACTTATTTTTATTGCTATGTCTTAAAAATAACTTATCAAAACAAAAAAGTCAATTGCATGTTTTTATTTCTTCCTTTGAAATTTTCAGTTTAATGACGTCATCATCTTTATTTTTAGTTCTAACAAATTATCGATTAATTAATCGGTAATTTTTCAAAAGTTAACGATTAAATTAAATTTAATCGTTAACAGCCCTAATATATATTTATGATACGAAAAGTTATCAAAAGAAAATGTTAAAATGTTTTATTTTTCTTTGAATGTTTGTTAAACTTTAGTTTTATCAATTCTTTTTTTAGAGCTTGCATTGAAATTTGAAATAGTAAACGAGGGATATTATTATCATACATAAATGTCATATATATCTCCGATTCATCTTGCAAAAGCTGATGTGATTTCGAGCAATTTATATATATATATATATATATTTAAAATTTAAACTGATAAAAAAAAAAATTATAAGATAAAATAAAACTCTTTAAAGTGAAAGAAATGTTTATGTGGTTTCATTTCGTTTAAGTAAATTTCAATAAATGGGGTACGGGGGCCAAAAATTATGGGGCGCCCAAAAAGTTTTATGAGCTATTTACAAATTCAAATCATTAATTCTCCTATTTCCCATATAGGTAGAAGCATGAAACTTTGTAAATTTTTTGATTTCTTGCTTCCGATTATAATTGACAAAAGAGAAAGTTAAATTTCCAAACTAATGGGGGCTGGGACCGCAAAAACGTTTGTTTTTTTTAATATGAGCTATATAAAAATTGAAAATCAATAATTCTCCTATTTCCCATATAGGTAGAAGAATGAAATTTTTTAAATTTTCAGAGTACAAGCTCCCGATGAAAATTGGCAAAAAGAATGTTAAAATTCACTTTAATTGGGGACCGGGGGCCCAAATACATTTTTCTTATATTAAAAACTGACTTATCACTAATTCTCCAATAGTCAATGTAGTTAGGAGCATGAAACTTTGGGTAATTGTTAAGTACCCTCTCACGACGAATGTTGGGGTAAAAGAATTTTGAAATACACATTCATGGGGACCGGGCCCCAAAAAACTTTTTTTTCTAATATGAGTTTTATAAAAATTGAAAATCACGAATTCTCCTATTTCTCGAGTAAGTAGACTCATGAAACGTTGGGGAATTGATAATTACACTTTCACGATGGTAGCAGGTGAAAAAATATTTAAAATATCTCTTACTGGGGGGCAGGGGTTGGGGCAAATGTAGTTTTTTTCCTAATATGAAACTATATAAAAACTGAACATCAATAATTCTCCCTTTCCCCATGTAGGTAGAAGCATGAAACTTTGGGAAGTTGTTTAATACAATCTCCCGATGAAAGTTGGTGAAAGAGAACGGTAAATTCCCATTCATTGAGGGTCGGGGACCCAAATATAGCTTTTTCTTATATTAAAAACCGACTCATCACAAATTACACAATTCATCGTGTAGGTAAAAAATAAAACTTTTGGAAGTTGTTGGGTTCCCTCTCACGACGAAAATTGGCGTATTATAATTTTAAGATTTACACTCATTGGGGCCGGGGCCTCAAAAGCGTGTTTTTTCCAAATATATGCTATATACAAATTGAAAAGCACTATTTTTCATATTTCCTAAATGGGTAAACGCATAAAACGTTGGGTGTTTTTTAAATACACTTCCACGCTAGCAGCAGGTGAAAAAATATTTAAAATATCCCATGCTGGGCGCCAGGGGCCCAAATATAGTTTTTTATGCACTCATTCACTTATCACTAATACTCCATCTTCCCGCAGCAAAGCGCGGGCTAATTGCTAGTCATACATAAATGTCATATATATCTCCAATTCATCTTGCAAAAGCTGATGTCATTTCAAGCAATTTTTATATATATTTTTAAAAAAAATTTAAACTGATAAAAAAATATATAAGATAAAATAAAACGCTTTAAAGTGAAAGAAATGTTTATGTGGTTTCATTTCGTTTAAGTAAATTTCAATAAAAAAATGTATTCATTCCCATTATGAAATATGACGGGGATTGTGAGTATATAAATATCGCTGAAAACTAAAGGCATGGGCTGTAGTTTAATGATCGGAAGTAGATTAATTGCAAACATAAATTAATCCAATTAGTTTATTCTAATGTAATGTTTGTCGCTTTAACTTATATAGATGGAAAATTAAATACAAATACAATGTCGAAAATAGGTTTAGTGAGAAAGTAATTCTAGATTCAATTGTTTGCCGGATTAATGATAATCTATGAGCTATTGCCAGCTATTTTATCAGTTAATCCGAAGTATCAATTCTGTAATAGAGCCTAGAATCGAGTTTTGTGTGTAAATTTAAAAGAATTAATTATATCTGAAAACAAAACACGAAATACAAAGGATTACATTTGTAAAATAGTATATTATTTACTATACTTAAACAAATAACAATCTTTCTAAAAATATATTATAATATTTATTGATTTAAAAAAAAACTGTCATAACATCAGTACGCGTTGCAAATTCTATTAACTATTGACATAATATATACTTTAGTATGCATATTCTTTTTTCATATATATAACACAGTTATATACGTCAATGGTCGTTATTTTTTTTTTGCGTTAAATATCGAGAAAAAGTAAGGCTGTAAATTAAGTACGTTGTGAATTACTGCAACGTTCAACGCGACAATGGTTTTGTATTATTTTTGTCCAACAGCTCCTATAAATTAAACTGATTTTTTAAATAAAAAGGTTAAAGATGACTGCTTTTTCTCCAGAAAAAGTTTGAAGGGAAAAATCAATTTCTTAAAATTTTGTTTAAAAAAGTGACTATTAGTCAGTTTATTAATGATCTTGACTATACGTCCTGCTATTCCTTCTCATCATTGAGCTTAAGGAATTAAACCTGTTATTAAAATGTACAACTTACTGAGCTCACAAAGACTTCCCGTGCTGACTTCAGGGCAGTTATGACAACTTCCTGTCACATGGTGGCACAGTGAATCCAGACAACTTGTATTACATGGCAATGAACAGTTCGGGCCGTAGAAGGTTGAGGCGCAAACTTTTAACCAAAATTTTTAAAAAAGTATTAGAATTGAAGACTATATGCAGGTAAATTTGATCTTGACTTACATCAATAACTAATAAGTTAATGGATAATAATTAATATACATAAATTGAAAGTTTATGTAAAAGTTAACATCACCATTATAAGTGCAAAGTATACAGTATAATTACATACTTTTACTAATTAACCTATACTAGACTTAAAGGTCATAGATAAGTTTCTAAAAATAACTGTACTACATATTTTCGGAAAGTAAACATATTTGCAAACTTATAAAATTGTACAATCTGAAATTCCGGAAAAGAAAAAAAACAATATTAAATTCATACAATTTTTTTTATATTTACTTTACAATGTTTCTAATTGTAAAATTTATGTATATAAAAATATAATATAGAACTAGCCTGTGCACCAATAAGATTACTGGAATGGTATTTGTTTCTGTTTTAGGGTAAAATGGTTCACTTATTCTAAACTAAAGAACTTATAAAATATTTATCAATAAAGATCTTAATCTAATATAATTATATAAGAACATATGTTCAGATGAGTATGGGAAACATGAATAATTCTTAAAAGTATTTTTAGAAATCGAATGTTCTAAGGAAATCAGCTTTAATAAAAAAGTAAAAACTTCACATAACTAAATGAGAATACAAATCGTTAGACCTTCATTGCATGTATCGCCCTTATAACCAGGCTGACAACTCAAACATGTTCCATAACGTGCGTCGCATTGTTGGTCTCTGCAAGTTTTATTTAAAGTTTTGCATTTTTATGTAACGTAATATTTCTTAGACACCCCTTCACACAACGTCACAAATGCTTGACCCCCATCCCCTTAGCGCGTGACATCATTTATGGACTGTCCCAAAGAGAAAAATCAATATATTTTGAAACTTTCTTAAGAGTAGTTTTTCAACTGGTTGGGAGTGGGNAATGTAACGGGGGGAGGGTACGAAAAATACGACTTTTTGCGTTCGTAATATATGGATGCCCCCATGTTCGGAATGAGAGTGGGAAATGAACGGGCACAAAAACAAGCATTTTTAAAATTTTAAATAAAATTAATGTCTTAGCTGGGGATTGAACCTGCGACCTCTGAGTGTTAAGCGAATGTTATAACCATTTACTACGAAATACTTGTTATTTTGTTGTTCTAAAAGAACATAGTGATTGGCTTTAATTCAACATTGATGACCCCCTACGCTTTGCACTAAATTTTCTTGCAATCTGATTGGTCGGTGGGGTTAGAATTCAGACAGCTTGCTACGTCTCGTCCGCATGGTCGGACCATGTAGAGAATTATTTATATACTAAGGTATCACCCGTCATAAATGACGGAAGTTTTAAAAATCAATATATTTCAGCTTCAATCTCTTAATTTTGAACAAATATTCACCAGAAAAAAATGAATATATATAATACAAAAATTAATATACGTATGTATTTTTGTCCTTTATAGCTCACTAAACCATTTATCCAATCACGATTAAAATGTAATAGCTCCCAGGATAGTTTGTGAGAAAAAAAACTTTTGAAATTTGACACTTAAGAGGGGCCGAAACATTTAATTTTTTTTTCTTATTTTAGCTATATTCAAATTAGTTTGGAAAATGAACGAATCTTGACCAAACTTAATACATATATATTTTATAACCCATATTAAAAGAATCATACTCTGTTCAACCCCTAATGTCGATTCTTTTGGTGCGGAAGTTTCAAAAATAAATATATTTCAGATTCAATCTCTTTATTTTGAACAATGATTATCAGAAAAAAAAAGAATATACATAATATAAAAATTAATGTATGTTTGTCCTTTATTGCTCACTAAACCATTCATCCGAACACGATTAAAATGTAGTAAGCTTCCGGGATAGTTTGTGAGAAGAAACATTTTGAAAATACACACTCATGGGGGACCGGAAACCTTAAACGTTTTTTTTTCTTAAATGAGCTATATTTGAATTAGTTTAAGTTTAAGTTTTAGGTTCTTGGAAATGAAATGATCTTTACCAAACTTAGTACGTATATATTTTATAACCCATATTAAAATACCACTTTGCGTTAAACCCCTAATGTCCATTCCTTTGGGGCGGGGGGGGGGGCAAAATCTTTATTTTCGTAATCGTTTAACACTTTAGTTCCATTTTGATTTTAAACAACCTTGAAAGATATTGAAATAAATATATATCATGATTTCGATTGAAATAAACAGGTATTTTAAAGTTAATCGGTACAAATTGTTGGTAAAATTTAAAATAAGTAGTTTTTATAAGGAAAATAATATTAAAAGATAATAATTGTTTTTACTTAATAATAATGAAATTTAAATTTATTGACATTAAATTGACTACTTATATTTAAATATATTTCTTAAAGATACTGCTAAATTTTTTTTATTAAAAACATAGAATATAAGTTATTGGCATTTTATGAAATTTTCAGTTTAATGATGTCATAAATCTAATTCATTTTATTAATTGTTGTTATTTACATTTAATTCAAGTAACAATTTTAATCATTTTTGGTGTGCTGGTTTCTAAAATTAGTTGCGTCATCGGGACATAAATTGCAAATTATATATTTTTGTTTAGTATTTTTGGTGCGCAGCTATAAAAAAATAGTAGTGTGACGGACAGACTTTACAAAACATACATTGAGAATTATATATTGATATGTAAATGAGACTAATAATTAAATAAATATATACCCTGTTCACAAAAAGTTCCATTTTTTCCAACAGGACAATTTTGACATGTTCCTGTCACGTGGTCACACTTCTGCTCACTGCAGTTTGTGCTACATGTTTTTAGACAATCTGATCGATTACAGCTTGACGGTTGGACACAATGATTACTGCATGAATGAATACAGTCAATCCCCCACTTACCAGGGGAGCATTCTAAAATGACTCTTTAGTATTCAACTGATTCAAAAGCTATTCAAATTCATAAAATATTTTTTTCCAAAATATAAAACTGATGAGATTTGGAGATTCTATATTACTATTAGTTTAAACCGATTGATACCAGTTTAATCAAAATATGACTACATTTACACATTTATTGTCGGTAGCTATTATTTATATTAGTGTTGAAATTGAATATTAATACATAAACCATTAGTGAGGCCTATACTTATTGTAACAAAATTAATAATCACTCTAAATTACAAAATAAAACTTAATGAATGATAAACAGTCTTTATGGTTAGACTTTAATACAACATACTTAGATTACTATATGTTGTAAATTTTTTCAGTCTTGATTTTTTTAATAAAAAGGTTATAATTTTGTTTACGTTTTTTTCCCGCACTATTTTACTAAAGGACAATGTTTACGATTCTCACGCGTTAATAAAAATGAAATGTGTTAATTTAAGATTGAAAAAAAGCATTTGGATGCAAAATAACGCAGTGTTAGCTTCATTGAGTTTATAGTTTTTACTATAGTATAGTTTTTTTGTTGTGTTTATACCCTTCAAACATCCTTCGCCTTGATAACCAGGTGGACAACCAGATGGACAAACACCTGTGTTAAAACAAGTTTCATCGCCTGGACATTGACATGATCTGTTACAGTCCGGTCCATATTTTCCTTTTTCACATACAGGATCTAAAGGTCAAACAAATAATTAATTAATAAATTAGTGCTAAGCCTCATTGAAGTATTATTCTATTTTACAAAGCATGAACTCAATTTACAGTAATAATCTACTTGAGTATAAAATATGGGTAAATAAAAGGTGTTATAGGAATATAGTTATACGAAGTTGGACGTATGGTAAGTGCAGTCCATTTCAAATGCCTCGCTAGATTATTTATAGTTTCAGGTTAATTTAATTTATGTTCGTTTCAGTGGTTTGAAATGTTAATAATTTTATTTAAAAATGTAAGCATCGTAGCACTAAACACATTTCTAGGAGTTAAAATTGTGCATCGTGTATCCTTAAATTTAAACGTGTTTTGCTTATTGATACAAAATAATTTTATCTCTTTTTAAAAAAATGCAAATTTAAATTCATAAAAATGTAAACAAGCCTAAGAATTTATATCTTTCAAATGTCAACTCAAGCATACAAATTAAACGTAAGTAAAGTCACCTCCGTAAATTTCTACCTCACAAAGGGTGAGCATATTTCCTTTTATAGCAATACTTAGAGTGGAAATCTGTTTTGGCGTAGTCATGACGACAGAGAATATCATTTTAGAATCCCTCATTGCGTCCTCGTATCTAAAGACTTCTTCTCCGCCAGGTCCGGTAGCAAGTAAAACAAAACCATTCAGACGATCAGGGCAACAACCTTTATTTGAATTATCAATTCATTATTACAAACATTTAATTAATTTTGAATTCATAAAAATATTTCACGTAGACTAATGTTACTTTTTATTGCTATTACAATATTAAAGACTGAGAATAATTTACCGTAGAGTATGGCGTATGACATGAGACCTTCTCTCTCTCTCTCTGTAAAAATATAGGTTTTAAGCTATTTTCACCGTATAAAACCACCGCTCTTATAACAAACTTTAAAAGTTTGAAACTGGCTTTATATTATTTGATCTTTCTGGTGGAGATATGATGGGGTATAACATGTTAGCCTTGTGTTTAGTGCACTGTATTACGTTACTCATGCTGTGCTTTATGAACAGTTACAAGTAGGATAAGACGATACCCGGCCTATAAGACCACCCCAGACTTTTAAGAAAAGTTTTAAGGGTTAAAAAGGCATCCTTTACGTCGGAATATACAGTAACTATTTTTAAACGTATAATATAAGAGCCGAAATTTTTTTTACCATGAGACAAATCAAATCTGTTGTACAGTAAAAATCTGTCTACGGTAATGGGTTTCTTTAAGGTTACATTCCAGTTACTTGGTGCTTGAGTAGATGTATGAGAGCAGCTATTTTTTTGGTAATCACTGTTTCTGTTGCCATCTAAAGCTTTCTCTGGACCCGATACTGATAGTTCATAAGTCGACGACTGCCTTGCTAGCTGCCTTAAAGCAACATTTTGGCCTATAAAAATAAACATATTTCAGTTAAACTGTTGAAAATGCATTTAAACATGACTATATTTTATAACCACTTACAACAATAATAAAATGGAAAACAGAAGCTGAAGTACGCTTCTATCATAATTTAAAAGACTTGTAACAGTTTTTGAACTTACTTATAAAGTACTCGTCTATTTATTTTGATAGAAAACATACTCTTATTTTCATTATTACCAGGATCAAATAAATATTTATTTTAAAACGCCATTGAACACTAAATTTTATCGTTTCTTAGAATTCGAAATAAGTAAACTCAGATTGTTAAATGTTATTGAGGGCGCTTAGATGTAAATAATATTAATTGAGCTTGACACGTGAAAATAAAGGCAAGATGTAATGGAAGTAAGTCAAGGATAAATGAAGGTCGCTGGGAATATTGTAATCATAAAATATGTTGCACCTCTCGTAAATATACACGAGCAAAATTCCCGTGCTTTGCTACGGGGTAGGCACAATAAGAATAAATTTATTTAGTTTTGGGTCTCAAATTCTCCTTAAAAATTAATATAAAGGGATCTGGAAATTAGGGTTGTGATAAATCAAACTCTTCTTAATAAAAACAATGATAAGTGTGTCGAGAAAAAAAAAACATATTATTAGTCTAAATATTAGCCATCAATTTTGGTATTTCTGCTTTAATATAGCAACATCATTATCATCCGTGGTTCTACACCTCATGTAGGGCTCTGGCTTGCTCAACCACATCCTTCCATTCAGATCGATTGATGGCTTTCTTTCACCATGCCTGAACCCCTTTAATAACGCATGGTATATTCTCTACCAGAATACTAAATGTCGTTAACAGTTACAAAAAGATAACGGGCAAAGTTTACTTTCTTTTCACGTGAATCAAAACATGAAAACAATATCTTTCCACAGGATTTCTTTGGTTCTTAGAAATAGCTCGCTAAACACCCATTTCATTTATAGTCTTAGCATGAATTTAGTTCAAGACGAATAGGATATTTTTAGCCAGATAATTTTTGTGAATATTGTGGCTTGGTGAGAGTAGAAAATATGGTTTACTTGTTTTAAAGGCTTATGTTCAATAAACGGGAATAAAAACATAAGAACAATGCTGCTTTTTAAAGAAAATGGTGAGAAATTAATCTTCTTATAAATTTTATGTCAATTATTATATATTCTCGCACATTTTTTCTAATCGTAACAATTCACTTAATTTCAATCTTTTTTCCCGTTGTAAACTATTCATCTAATAAACTCAAAACAGCTTGGCACAAAATGAATTGTTGTCAGTGTGTTTACAGTTTATGCCTGAACTTTGTTTAGAACAAATTAGATTTATTTTTATTCAGCTGTTTAATACTTATGTGATTGGGATGCGTAGGGTTGGGGAGATTTTTTAATATTGTCTATTTGTTTAAAAAACACGTTGAATCGCTAGGTTTGGGTTTAAAATTTTACACTGCTGGTTTTCTTAATCTTTGCAAAAAAGGACATTATCAGTGGCTAAGAAATAGTGCCACTCAGGGCTCGGAAATATTATAAACTCATGACCCAAGAAATGAAAAGCACCCTTCAAATAGCTCACAAAGTTGCCCATCTTTATAAAAATTACAATTCCGCTATTTAACTTACAACAGTGTATAGATCTAAATGCTTATAATCGTACCATTTTTTAAATTTAAAATCCCTGAGCGTTTACTTTCAATACGAATTTTCTTAATGACAGTTTATAATGATATCGATCCAAAACACTCACATGTATTAAGTAAGCACCTAAGAGAAATACCTCTTCCTCCTAACAAATATCTGCAATTGTTTTTTATGATAAATCACTCGTTGAATGCTTCAAAAGCGGTTCCGCATTAATTTTTCTTCAAGAAATTTTCATTCTCTGTAATTTTGACTTGTTATAAGCCAGTATAAAATTTTCCTCCATCCAATTATATACATAGATGTATAAAAGCTTATATTAAAATGTAAAATTGATATTTCGTCTACAATTAAATAATTTCTTCACATTTATTTCTATTGCTTTTTAACAGTGACTAAGGGAGATTCGTTCGAACAATTTTCGTATGATTTTATTATTGTAAAATACAATTAAAATGTTTATAAAGGTTCCATTTCCTTTACAAATAAATATGCACCAATCTCACCCAATTACATATTATAGCTATAAATAATGCAATTTCAACAGCGACTATGAGTTCTTTTCACAGTTTATTTTCCATTGTGGCAATTCATGCGAGTAATTATCCAACTAATGCGCAATGGCTCATTTCTTCTAAAATCAAACATTAAGTAAAAGCCATCTCTGAAAAAATCATTAGAGATTGTTCTTCTAATAGATTGTTCTTCTAATTAATCAAACGTAACGCAAAAACCATCTCTGAAAAACTCATTGGATATTGTTCATCTCATTAACAGTTTTTTAAGTCACATTCAATGACTTCCCGTTATCTTTTATTCAAGCACCCATGCAGATCGCATCGGCAGAAACTTGTGTTCATAACACTAACGGAATTTTTCATAATCCAGTGCATAATTTTAACTATACATAAAAGATTACGTGGTAACGTCTTTTCAATATTTAATTTCACTTTTAGCAATCTATGAAATAAATCGTTATTTCACAACTAAAACAAACACACAGTCACACGCACACACAGACGCACATACACACATAAACATAAACACACTCACACACATGCATATTCACACAATCAGATTATAATCAAGATAAAAAAGTAACATCAAATAAATTAATAGAATAAAAGCTTCATGACGCCACTTAATGTTTTTTTTATTTTACGGCGCGCAAAAGCACACCCTCTGTTAATCTCAAACCCAAAATCATTATGATGTTTACGTCTATATTTTCAATTTTAAAAAAGTAATCAAGAGTTGCGTGGTATAGGGGCTTCTGACTGACGGACGCGCTTAGGCGCATTATTATATAGATATACTTTTCTCTGTTCACATAAATGTTATGTGAATATTAGTATTAACTTGATGTGTAATTTTAAGTTTTAGAAGACATCAAGAATAAGGAAAAAACATTGATTGCGATATTCAACCGAAGGAATTACAATCCTAAAAGAAAAGTTACTAAAAAGATGTATAGAAATGTTTACTACTTTACCTTAAGCTTAAACATAGCAAAGATGAACACATTTGTTCACTTATCACATGCCAAGTTTATAGTTCAATAGAAAAAGTAGCTAACATTTCTCTAATATTAGAAGATTTTATTGCCTAAAGCCATCAAACGGATAGCGATTTGTTGAACCATTTGAACAATATTTGGCTCACTGTAAATGTTGATTGGAGATAACACTGATTGGTTTTAATTAAAGGATTCCAATGTGAAACCTGTTTTTATTATTTAAGAAAATATTTTAAGTCTTTACTCTAATCATGGACTGAAAAAACAAGTGTCGAGATGCAAGAAAAATTCATTTATATTTAATGTATTTATATTTTCTATTATATATTTTAAAGGAGTTTATCCATTTTGAGAGTTCATGAAATGAAGAATAATTCGTCTGACATACATATTATTGTAAAAAATAAACAAAGGAATTAAGAAAAAAAGAGTTCGGAGGGGAGGGGGGGCATTAACTTGGCCTAAAACTAAAAGAAGCCATCGTAAAGTACTATAAGTTAGCATCAAATATGTACATTAAAAAATCAGAACTTTGTAGGTTAACGTTCAAACGTTGATCGCATTTTTAGATTGTTTTTTACCCCAGAAACTAGTGGAGGTAAGCGGTGGTTAACATTTCAATTTTAATAAGTTAACTTTTACAGTTAACATCAACAATAATACTGTTACGTCTGTTATTCAATGTAGAAAAAAACATATAGCTTTCCTTATCAATATGACAACATTGACAATAAAGTTCCTTAAAAATCCATGCTGACCTTTATGATTATTTACCTCCACTGACAAAAACAGAACAAAATTTGTTGACGTCATCTCCATGAAAACTGATCTCATTAAAACTTATTGGTTGACATCGAAGCTCAAAGAGGTGTTTGTCTATCACATATATCTTCTGTTCTAAACACTGAGATACAGTGTTGTTTGTTTTAAATGTCACTGTGATAGTTGGGATCCTTTCTTGTATACATAATATATAATACGTAAATGAGACAGCAACATCAAATAAAGAATAAAAATCGTGAAATTTAAAGCAAAGTTGCATGCTTTAATATTCTTCTGTATAGGGGGTACCTATTAAATATATCAGATAAAAAAATATCCTTCTTAAATTTATATTAAAGCAACTCATGCAAATAATAAGGGATATGGACTTTTTTTTAAAAATCATCATTTCTCTTTACAACTGTCGCAATTTTTAAGAAGAAAGCAATTTACTCGAGATGATTTGTAAATCAAAGAACATTTCCAATTATTTTAAATTTTAATGTCCAAGTTTACACACTTTGTTTGAGTTAAAAATACCTAGTTTAGTTTTATCTTGTTACAGAAGATAATTGTAAATAAATAGTTTTAAATAAATTAACAATTTTCTACTTCAAATAAATACCTGCGGCTCCCAATGAGGAGGTGAAAATATATTTTATAATTAATTCAAATAATTAAGTAGCAATCTTAGATAGCAAGAAAAAATGTGTTTTAGGTAAAAAAAATATACTGTTCTTTTGCCTCTTAAAAAAAAATGTTGATTGGTGAAAAATTAAAACGTCCAAACAGAACAATTGAAATTTCTTGTTGTCTAGATATTATGGTAACTAAAAAGTTTGAAAAGACTAACCTGGCCGAGTGAGAGCAACACGCAAAAAAGAAAACACATGTGTTATATTCCATTTTAATGTTAGATGTTTGTTATTGATGTTACCAACATTACAGTTTTCCTTATATTTAGGAGAAGTGTAGGTAGACGTTTCCAGCAAGTTCTCTGTGCATTAAAATTATATATATATTGAGAATATTCGAAGAAAAAAAATTAAATCATGTTATTTATTATTAATTTGCAATTTAAAAAATGTTACATTTATATTTTAAATTTTTGTTTCAGTTTGCCTTTTTATTTGTTGAGTTTTAAATCAGACAAAAGGGACATACTGGATGTTTGAAAGTGTTATGAATTACGGCAAATTTATTTATTTTTATTTTAGATAGTCAAAAAATGAATAATTCCATTTAATCGTTAGAGCTACATGTAACAAATACTCACGGTACTGACAACTTGGACCAAACCACTCCGCCACACAACTGTATCCAGTTGTACACGATCCGTTTGTGTCACACGTGTTATTGTGACAGTGACACTGATACTGACATGTCGAGCCAAACCATCCTTTCTCACACGCTGAGTTAGAAATTGATCAACTGATTGTTAGGTGGAATTTTGTTAAACATAAAATGAAGCTATATAGATTGGTATCTTGGTTTATGTTTAAAAAAAACATAAACCCAAGTGTGTAAAAACACAAAATGTTTTATAAATAGTATGTGTCAATTGTTTTACATAAGCATTCTTATTTAAAAATAATGCTTAAATTATGACAAGGAACAAACATAAAAAAACAACAACAAAACACTATTTTTTAAAAGAAATATGTCTTAAATTATATTTGTAGATTTCATGAAATACCAGTTGAAAAAGACATTGAAATAATAGTTGAATACACAAGGAGTATGGCTGTCCTCATTGCTCTTACTTTCCTTTAGGCGTATAAAGAAGACACAGCTGAAAATCTCGATGATCAAACAACTTTTTAATCTTATCTTATCTTAGATATACAGACGCTCCTTCTATGCAGAAGATAATTGCGTCCACAGACCATGAGAGATGATCTGTTGGCAAGTGATGCAGCGGTCACAGGCCACGGCTATAGGGGTTCCACGCATTACCCCAGCCGCCTAACTATTGTCTAGTTAGGTACCCATTCGGAGCTGGGTGACTCGGGGACTCCTCAGGCCGCGAGAACAAATCCTCACCTTCGTGTGGATTCGAACCCGTGACCATCGGTATGACAGTCGAGAGCGCTACCTCTCGACCACCACGAGCTATTAATCTACAAATACAATATTCCATCAAAGATCTATAAAGTTCTAGAGTAAAATGTTTTGTTTTCATTGATGAGGTAAAAAAAAAAAAAGAATTTAAAGTTAAAAATAAACATATTTAAACCCCTAAACGGAAGTACGGAAACGATAACTTAAAATAACTAAAAATAAGTACAACTTGTATTTAGCGATGGAAAATATTTTTATTAAATAATTTTTCGACTTTTAAAACAGGGAAACATAAGATTATTTATTGATCAAACGTTTATTTTACTAATTAAATTCATTTTTTAATTACTCAAATTGTTTCTACTCTGACACTAAAATGCATGTAAATATTGGCAGGCCATGCAGCACCAAACATTTTTTACAGATATATAATAACACCAAATGTAAAACTTCCAAAGAGGTAATCGTGAATATGCTTCACATTATTCAAAGACACACAACTGTCTCATTCTTGTGCTAGGGGTTATCTCGCTTAAGTTAAAACCAGTATCCATAAACACACAAATGCACGTCATGAGACAATGTTCACAACAGGGAAGTATAAATCTGACATCACATCCACTTAAACCTATTGACCATTAAAATGCTGACAAATTATTGACATGTCGTGACTTAATTAACAATTGAAATAAACGCCCAATTCTATTCAATTTTTACTAGCCTCTCTTTCATGATGTCACTTAGTTCCACGGCTCATTGGCGATCTGCTTGAATTATTATTACAAAAGCTAGCAATCCTACCCTTGATGAAAACGTATATACAACATTCATACGTCTCGATCTGCCTCCTGTATTTATGTATATTAACAATTTCATTATGTATTATCAGGGATCCCCTAAATGTGTTCGAAGCTGAATCCATTTATAATGACGGTGTCTATAGATATAACTAAATAATTCTCAATACGCCCATATCCTCCTTACGTTATAAGCCCGTGAAGGGCCGTAAATTTGTTCTACAAATATTTCTTACATAATGCAGAACTTATATTACATAGCTTACTTAACATTAATAATATCTTGTAGTTCTATATGAAAACTTTTAATGAAATCGTACATGAAAATTTTGGAGGGGAAAAAACATTTATAAAGGAAGTTATAAAGTTACATTACTTACTGTGTATAAGTGATTACTCCTAATCAACTTCCTGCAGTGCAGTGTGACAAACAAGCGCCAGGCAAGATTTCATCTCTCTCATTTCTATATAGTCTAGCTAAAATGGTGTTCTTACTTTTCAATCAGAATTTTGTTTTCTTCAGTGTTTTCTATTCTCGTTAAAAGAAATGTTTACTCCCCATCTAATCTAAATACTTGTATTCTGTCAAGAACAAGAAGCACTTAAATTGTAGTTTAGATTATTATCTTCACGAAAGTTTTGTTTCGAGAGAGTTAGCTGAATATATTCAGGAGGTTATTATAACTTTTTTAAAATTTTAAGAAAAAAAAATTGTGTGCGTGCTTAATTAATATAATTAGCTTAATGAATGAAAAATACTAAGTAACTGATTAATATATGGAGTATACAATAAACAGATTCATTAGACACAATATCTAGAAAAGCTATCTATTGTCAACTTTGACTTTGTTTTAAATTTAATTCTTTATCATGAGAATCTGTTCCTTATGAAGTAAAAACTAACATCATTTGACTTATGAGTTTGAATTTAAAATAAATAAAAATGTGTGAGATTTTAGGTTATTTAGACAATTATTCTATGTTGTGTAATACGTTACAAAAACTTTTAAATCGTGACATAAATTCCCGAACCAATTATTTTATAGTAAATTTTCCATTACTGTAATTAAGATAACCAGACGTCCCGATTTCAGACCTCATGTCCCGTGGACCTTTGCTTGTCCCGGTGGGACGCCCGTTTGTCCAGGTTTTTTTTCATTTTTTTCACTACTTTATTTAATAAAATAAATACAATTAGTTTTATTGTAATGTTTGGGTTAATAACTTAATATTGTCTTAACTGAAATCAATATTCAAACATTGATATCTATACTAATAAAAGCGAAAGCCCTGACTGACTGACTGACTCACTGATTCATCACTACTTCTCGAACGTCCCATGTAGGTAGAAGAATGAAACTTTAAGAAGTTCGTGGGTACCCTCTCAGGACGAAAATTGGCGAAAAAGAATTTTACATATCTCGCTCATGCGTGGCCGGGGGCCCAAACGTTTTTTTTTTTTGTCCCTTATTTCGTCAATATTAAAATAGAAAATCCCCAAATTTCCTATTTCCCGTGTAGGTAGAAGCATGAAACTTTGGACATTTTTTGAGTACATGCTCTCGACGATAATTTGAAAAAAAAATCCCATTAATGGGGTCTGGAGCCTCTAGTACGTTTTTTTCCTTATATGAAAGAGCTATATTAAAATTTAAAATCACTAAGTCTCCTATTTCCCGTATAGGTAGAAGCACGAAACAGTGGAAATTTAGAGTTCACCCTTCTGAATACAATTGGCAAAAAGAATGTTCAAACTTTTGACGTGTCGTGGTGCGAATTATATTCAACAACCTTTCCTGTCGCTCAATAAGATGCGCATTATATTGACAATACTTTTAAAAATATATTCACGATCGGTGCGCATTATATTAAACATGTTTTACGTGACATAACAAGAATTTCGTATTTTCGGATTGTTTGGCCCTGCGTATTATAATAAACATCCTAATTGTTATGTCTCGTTGATAAAGGATTTATAGTAAAAAGCTTGGGTTTGTACGGGTTTTATTTATTAATTTTATTTGGTACTTTTTGACTGCTAAAACATGAGACGTAAATAAATAATCTACATTAGGATGAATGTTTATTAAATAGTAAATTGCATAAAGTGAACTAAACTATTGCCGATAATATTACACAGTAAGCGCTGTCCTGTCTCTCCAAATACAAAATGCGTCAATATTATCATACTTATAACATCTCGTAGCCTATATTGAAAGTAAACAGTTTATTCTCCAAAGGCTACCCCTAGTAAATGAAGTATCATATAAAGATATGTAAAATTAAGTTAATTTACACCTAATGGTGGATATTACGAATAGGAATAGGGAAGGATATTTGATTGCTAAGTACAAAACTAAATAATAAATAATATAATAGTCCAAGTCACTGGATCTGTAACGCTGAGGAGCGATGTACGACAGTCTACAGCAGTTAGTTTAGTTGAAAAATCTTGGTTTGATGAGCGCTGTAAAAATATTTAATATGATGACGTCATTGTTTGGTGTGCATCGGTGCGCAAAATACAACCCCTATTATTAAATACTTTGCGTACATTTCAGAAAGTTTAATATTTCGTATTTATCAAAAAACGACAAGTTAGTTGGGCTTTTGAAAAGGGTTAGCGCCGTAGGCGCCCTAAAAAAGTGGGCGCCGCAGGCGCCACGGCGCCCGGCAAAATCTAGTATAAAATAGTTTTAGATCTTTAGGACACGAAAATAACAAGAAACATGGGGTTTTAGGTTTTGTTTGTTGATATCACATTATATTCCTTGCTCTGGTTTTAAAATGTTTCGTTATAGTTCTTCTTTTAAAACTTACTTGACAACCTCGATTTAACTTAGGTATCAATTTGATGGAATACAGCTTTAAAGCATCTTTTCAAATTAATTAGTTTGTAATATTTTTTTTTAAAGTTTCAAATTCGTTGTGCTTGTTGAATTAAGTCACATAATTATTTTGACATGTTTATTCATATTCAGAAGATCGCTATTTTGTCATTCATTGTTCTGAACAATTACATATACTCCTGTTATACAGATAATTAATTCAACATTCAACATTCAATAAAAAGTAAATTTTAAAATAAAAGCAATGGCCCGTGTTAAATCTACTTACGCCTGAAATAAGATGAACGTTAGCGATTTTGTGGTTGTTGATGTGTGTGTGTTTAGTTCTTGATATATCATCAATTATGAAAATAAGATATGTAAATATAATTACTGTAGTGTTTCCTGTTTAATTAATTTTGAAAACTTTCCCAATAATTTCTGTATTTGTTTTAATTATTTTTCTCTGTATACTAATGAAAGCTATATACTTTTGACTACAATATTGCAGGCTAATTTCTTAGCGTTTACTTATTACAGTTAAGGAAAATGAATTTAGCATAATTTAAAATTATTTGCAGAGGGTCAATGAGGTCCTCTGTTCTAATATATGCTATATATGTATAATTTGAATTTTGTATATTATAACGTTGTATAGATACAAATCAAATTTCAAACACACGAATCTGATTTTTCAACTATGTATATATATATAGGATGATACAATGGTTCTCTCAAAGAGAGTAGAAATATTCGCTTATCTTATACATATGTAAGCGAATATTTCTACTCTCTTTGAGAGAACCATTGTATCATCCTGTAAAGCCCGGCAGGAACTAATCTGCACCAGCCATCCTCCAAGTGGAGTTAGCCTGACCCAGAGGAGCAGACGATCAAACACCAAAAAATCATGTTAAGCCTGGTCCCTATTGGAATTCAGGACGTGTTAGCGCATTTTTGTATTATGTATCAGTACTTATGTTAGATATCAGCATAATGTAGTTATCAGTAATTGTGTTTAGATTTTAGACATATTTTTATGAATTTTCTTGTGTAATGAATATACCTGACATTTTTTATTTATTTAAAAGTCATTTATTTACATTTTTAAAATTTTTTTTTCTCTTTAATCTAACTACAAGTCACCACAAATGATGACGTAAAACTCTCTAAACTTTTACACATATTCTAATGACGTCAACTAAAAAAAAAACAACTAATTCTTTTGCACGCTTTCGCACCAATCTTCAAGGCTTGAAAATCTACGTATTCGACTTCCGGCAATGGCGGCCGTTCCCTGCGCTAGTGTTACCTCTCGATTCGAAATATTTTTTGGTAGTTTTAACGGGGTTTTTTAACGGATCGAGTAACTGAGTGTTGATGCACAAATTGCAGGTCAGGACATACAAAAAACATATATACCTCATGGGTCTAGGACTTATGGATGCTGAGATCAAGGGTGATGACAGACGGACGGACGGACGGACGGACGGACAAAACGGGTGCAATAGCGCATTCGACTTCTCGAAAATGCGCTAAAAGGTATTGCAAACTTAAGGAGAATTTATTTAAGAAATTTAAGGCTACCAATTTAGAAAGGATACACAAAAAATACTTAAAAATTAAACACTTGACACAAAAACTTAGCCGTAACCTCCAAAATAATTATATAAACAATGTGATAACTAAAGATAACAATAAAAACTTATGGTCCTTTATCAAATCAAAAAAAAATGGAGCCTTTAGGTATAGCCACACTAAAAGGCTCAAATAATAAAACCTATAATGATAATGAGACTAAAGCTAATATCCTTAACAAATATTTTGCATCATCATTTTCTGCCTCAGGCGACAAGGAAATTTCATTAAATTTAAATAAATTGGAAGAAATAGGTAACATAACTGTAGATGAGATAGGTATACAATCACTCCTAAAAAACTTAAAAATAAACAAAGCTACTGGCCCAGATGAACTACCTGCCAGGTTATTAAAAGAATTAAGCAATGAACTTTCCACAA
Organism: Radix auricularia; assembly: GCA_002072015.1. NCBI lineage: Eukaryota > Metazoa > Mollusca > Gastropoda > Lymnaeidae > Radix > Radix auricularia. The sequence goes on from MUZC01000273.1 coordinate 24,264, forward strand.
TCCTTGTAGTTCTTTTTCAAGCCTCTCTAAACCAGGGTAAATTGCCCCAGGATTGGAAATTAGCCAATGTAACGCCACTCTTTAAGAAAAGTGATAAGTCCGAACCTGGTAATTACAGACCTGTATCACTTACTAGTATCACATGTAAATTACTGGAACACATAATATATAGCAGAATAGTTAACCACCTTGACAAATATAATGCCCTATGCCCACAACAACATGGCTTTAGAAAGAACAGATCATGTGAAACACAATTGATAGGCCTAATAGATGATCTAAAAAAGGCTTAGATAATAATGATCAAATAGATACAATATTACTAGACTTCTCAAAAGCATTCGATAAAGATCACCACCTTAGTTTACTCAAAAAACTTAAATACTTTGGAATCTCAGGTCATTTACATCACTGGATCCAAGATTTCCTATTGGGTAGGGAGCAAACTGTAATAATTAATGGATCTAAATCTACACCAATAAAGGTTAACTCAGGAGTTCGACAAGGAACTGTCCTAGGTCCCTTACTATTTTTAATTTATATAAATGACTTACCCAACAATATCTCAACAGGAACTAAAGTTAGGTTATTTGCTGATGATTGTATAATCTATAGAACAATTAAGTCAGAACAAGATAGCAACATTTTACAAAAAGACTTGGATGAATTAATAAAATGGGAAACTAACTGGAGTATGTCCTTCCACCCAGAAAAATGTCAACTGCTAAGAGTAACAAAGAAAAAGAAACAAATAAATTCAAAATATTTCATTCATGGAAAAGAACTGACCCAAACTAAAGATGCGAAATACTTAGGAGTCATAATAAATGAGAAACTATCTTGGTATACCCATGTCAATGAAGTTATTAAAAAATCAAACAAAACCTTAGGCTTTATAAAAAGAAACTTTTA
>MUZC01000273.1:25194-60581 GCA_002072015.1 Radix auricularia
AAATGTAACAAAGATATAAAACTAAAATGCTACCTCACCCTGGTGAGACCTATACTAGAATATGCATCTTCTGTATGGGACCCATCCACCAAAGAAAATATTGATAAGTTAGAAATAATCCAAAAAAGAGGATAGAAGAACCAAGAGTAAATTAGTAATTATACATAAGGCAATTAATTCTAATTTAGAAATACAACACAAAGATAACCTAATACAACCCTCAAATAGACATAAAGATAAAAAACACCTTTCTCATTCCATTTGCAAGAACAAACACATACAAGTTTTCTTTCTTTCCGTCCGGTATTCGGGCGTGGAATGGGTTGCCTGAAGAAACCAGGAAAGCCACCACTTTATCATCTTTTAAAACTCTAGTAAGAATACAGGACTAAACACAAACCATACAAATACGTAGGACGCAATAATCTTCTGTACAGAAGGAGCGTCTGTAACATATAAGATAAGATAAGAGTAGAGTCCAGAACCCCAACCCGAGGCTACTAGCTGAGAAGATCTACTTCAGCACCTACCGAGGATTCCAAGGACTTTCCATTTAAGTATTATAAGGTTGAACATTGGGTTATAAGGCAAAACGCCTAATGATCATTTTGCAGTCATAGGAACCTTGAAAAGACTAATTTAAATATGTATAGCCAAAGAGACCTTGAACAGACAAATTTACATACATAGAGTCACAATAGACCTTGAATAAGCCAGTAAGATACTTAAAATATTATTTAATGATTTATTGCCAAACCAAATTACATAGTGTAAATACATTCTATTTATTTAACTTTACAATATTCTTGTTTGTTGTATATCGATTGTTTGATCACTAAAGTATATCCTTGTGCGCGTGAAAATAATTATTATAACTATTATTAATACTCCCTGGACATCGATCCAAATATCTATTAAATCACACCTTTATCGCCACAGTATATTACTTCGAAATGTTCTTTATGGTAGGGTATAACTATTTTATTTCAATCACATTAATTGCTAATTAAATGATACAGGATACTTTGATTTGCCTTAAGTCAAGTATATTAATAATTATTGTGTAAATCGTAGTTACTGAAAAATTATTTTTAAAAACTTTTTTTTTTGCTTTTTTTTGGCAGCTTGTCCTAATGGTACAGCTGGTAAAAATTCTACAGAACATGGCCCAACAACTTGTTTATATAATGATTGCAATGAAGACGAGCGAAAATGCACTTTAGGCTGTGTCCACGGTTATAAAGGAATGGCATGTAATGAAGTAATTCAAGAATCTTCCTAACTCTTTAGTCCTAGTTATTTAAAAAAATTACATAAACTGAAAGTAGTGTTCAGAGCTTATTTCTTTCATCTGTAAAACTGCATATCCTTAACTGATTTAGAAAACAGCAAATGCTGTGGCAGCTTTTTGAGATAATTCAGGCTAGCTTACTACAACATCAATCTGTCGGAAATTCTTTACAAGAGCTATAAAAAAATGAAAATCACTAATTTTCCTTTTAAGCGCGTATGTGAAAACATGAAACTTTGGTTAGCTGTTAAGTAAATTTCCACGATGGTCACAGGCGTAAATACTGAAAATCGCTCCTTCTCTTCTTTACTGTGTATGTAGAAACATAAAACTTAGGGAAATTGTTGAGTACACTCCCGCGATGGTAGAAGGAAAAAAAACAAAACGTTTCACGCACTGGGGCCAAAATGTAATTTTTCTTATATAAAAACTGACTCAGCACTAGTTCTTCAATTTCCATATAGGTAGAAGCATGAAATTTTGCAAAGTTGTTGATTAGCCTATTGCAACAATAACTGGCGGATATTTTTTTTTAAAATTCACGCTCATTGAGGCGGGGGGTCTAAAAAGTTTTTGATCTTTAACATGGACTATATAAAATATGACAATCGCTAATTGTTCTTTTTTCTATTTTAAGCCTTACATATTACACCGACAGGGCCCCCGACCATCATTTTAGTTTTTTAAAGACATTTAATAGCAAATTTATATTATTCATCCCACGGCCATTAAACTTTAGGAAGTTGTTGGTTATGCTACAGCAAAGGTATCTGGCATTAAAAGTATCAGCTTTCAAAAAACATCTTTTAGGGCTTGGGGCCCGTGTGCCATTTTTAACATTAGTTATATAATGGGCAATTTTAAAAGTGCCTACTGGGTAAATGGATAAATTATTGAAAAAATGTTGTTTTTTTTTAAATTAAAATTAATTTTTTTTTTTTTTTTAAAATCAAATTTGGTAATGAACTTCTAACGCCTGTTGCTTCGGGGCCGTGACCTAAAATAATTGTTTCGTAAACAGTTAAAGCATTTTTACATTTAGATTAAAAATAAATAAATAAATAAAGACTGATATCTCTATCATGACCTAGATAGAAATCCTTAGACCTTATGAGATATGCACATCCTGCATCTATGTTTCACGGGGCAAGTAATGTCATTTGAGTACCCATTTTATATTACTATGCCATGACAAATACTGACAAACAAGTATATGCATCATCATTTAGGAATCGAATTTTTGAATTATATTATATTAGTTATGAATAGTCGATTTTTTAAAAGGATAATTTTACACTCTACAGTATTAAATAGTGTTTATGACCTTATTTTTAAAACATATCTAAAAATGTATTTTTCTTATTGCTCCCCAAGATTTCCATACCTGAATTTTGCGCCCTTCATTTATTGTGTAATGCATGCATTGCACAGCAACAGGGAGTGTTAGACCGGCCATGAAGGAATGAAGGTATATAGACGTAATTTGACCATGAGGATTGTAAACTCGAGGACGTTCTCGGAAGTAAATGATGATATCAGCTGGATAGGCTGATCTATTAACAACTATACTACGAAATTCAAGTTATTATGTGAAATAATAACGACAGTGAAATCTAGGATAAGATCTAATCCCACACCTCCCGGCCACCACCTTTGCTTGCAAACAATAAACTAATTGTTCTGTGGTCGATCTTTGCGAGGGTCATCCGTCATGCTAAATTGCATATACTAATTTAGGTGAAATATATAAATACAAGATGACCCGTGGCGTAGCATACGCCGCAGACATCCTCATCATTGATAATACAAAGAATGGAGGGGGGGTGAGAGAACGGAAACAAAGAGCAGCACGAATTAATACAAAAAAGCGAATGAACTTGGAGACTTGTTTACAGTGGTTGTTGTTACCTTTACTACTATCCCTTGCCAACCATAAACGGTGATTTTATGACTCTATGGTTAATCATTTTCACAAAAAATGGGAAAAAGAACTGTCAGGAAAAAAACAATGTTTATTATTCTTTTTTTTAATTCTCCACATTACGAGTTTTTACATAGAGCTCCACAATTGGCTATGTTTAGCTTAAATTTTGCCGTCACTGCTGCTATAAACACAAAGTTAAATAATCGGAAACAAAGGATGTCACTAGTAGATCCAATATGGACAAAGAATTTGAGGTTAGTTAAATATCAATAATTTTAAATATAATGGCTTTTTTATTCAAATATATTTAAAGAAGTTCTTCAGACACCTTTATTTGAATTTGATTAGGTCCGTTATGTTTTTTTTTTCCTAATGTGATTACGTAACTAACAGTAAGATGCATATAATATTTTGTTCTTCCCTTTGACATTTTGTTAAATTTTAAAGGTGTGTTTTTTTCAGAGATTTTAATATTTCTTTAATGTCTCCTTAATTTATCTATCTTAAATATCAATAGGCTGTGTGCAATGTTAGCACTGATATAAACGAAAGTTTCATTTCTGATGAAGGCCGTAACGACAAAAGTGGCATGTATCTCAACTCGTCCGCCCCATCTGAAAAGTCAAAAGAACAGATTTACGGAGATACTTGCATGTAGACAATTGCTTTAAAATATGAAAATTAGAATCACATTACGGAAGCTGGTATTCGTTTAATCTGTATTCGGAAAAAAATCATATCGAGGGCTACACATATGGGTCATGTAGCATTAACAGGCCGTAACTTAGATATACAAAACAAGTTCGAACACAAACATGTTGAATTTGAAACGCGCATACATGGGCCATGCTTAATTCCGAAATGTACCACATCGGACCTGCAGGCTAGAGTTGACCCAAAGATAATGATCGTTATCATCGAAATATATAGATACCTTGACATTTGCTTTTAACAGATGAGCTTGAGATTTTTGGCTAAATTTTCTAATAAAATTTAGCCCCCCCCCCAAAAAAAAAAAAACAACGAAACAAAACAAAACAAACAAACAAACAAAAAACAAACATTTATGTTGTCTAATGGACATTTGTAGGACTAATTAAAACGAATTTAATGCCATAAATTAAAACTAAATTCTACACTTAAACTCCGAATAATTAAAATTCCTCCAATCAGGGTATCATCTTATTCAATTATTTTTAAAAAAATTTGATAAACAAACAAAAATCAGTAGCTAAGTGCATAAAAGCACAGAATACTTTCCAAAATTTCATCGTTTTTCTCCTTTATTTTATTGCATAACACTATTTTTGTAAATAGTTTTTTAAGAACTAATTCTTCAAAATATTACTGAAAAAGAACATAATTTGATTTTAAAAATTCTTTTTTCATATAATCTTTAGATGTTAAAAATATATTTTTTTAAACTTCCAGCTAACACTTACAGAAAAAGAAAAGCGAAAGAAAACAATGATATGGGCGATTACATCAATGCCGTACAACTACGGTATTTCAAAGAAAACAAAATTGTCAATTAAATCCCGAACTATACACTATATAATAATAAGCAACTATTTAGTGTTAAATGAAACACTGAATTATTTATTTGAATACTTATATTTCTCGAGAAATAAAAATTCGTTATATTCAACTAGGATATATCTAGGTTCTTTCTTTCAAAATTTTCATCAATGTTATGCGAACTTTCAATAATTGTTTCTTTGATGCATCTTTATTTTTTAAATAATAACAATTACTTATGCACTTTCATTTTTAGCGCATTTTCGAGAAGTCGAATGCGCTATTGCACCCGTTTTGTCCGTCCGTCTGTCATCACCCTTGATCTCAGCATCCATAAGTCCTAGACCCATGAGGTATATATGTTTTTTGTATGTCCTGACCTGCCATTTGTGCATCAACACTCAGTTACTCGATCCGTTAAAAAACCCCGTTAAAACTACCAAAAAATATTTCGAATCGAGAGGTAACACTAGCGCATGGAACGGCCGCTATTGCCGGAAGTCGTATATATAGTAAATCAAGCATTGAAGAGTCGTGCGAAAGCGTGCAAAAGAATTAGTGTTTTTTTTTAGTTGACGTCATTAGAATATGTGTAAAAGTTTAGAGAGTTTTACGTCATCATTTGTGGTGACTTGTAGTTAGATTAAAGAGAAAATATTTTTTTTTAAATGTAAAGAAATGACTTTTAAATAAAAAAAAATGTCAGGTATATTCATTACACAAGAAAATTCATAAAAAATATGTCTAAAATCTAAACACAATTACTGATAACTACATAATGCTGATATCTAACATAAGTACTGATACATAATACGAAAATGCGCTAACACGTCCTGAGTTCCAATAGGGACCAGGCTTAACATGATTTTTTTTTTAACATTTAAATCTTTAAAAGCCAATCATCAAATTGTGACACAGCTTCCAATGCCTTAAACTGTTGTAGTTTTATGGCGTCTGATTACTCAGTGTAATGTGGGATCTGTTAGCGCGTTGGAAGGAGGGACATTTATCGAAGATAAGGTAACTTTGCATTTACAACTTAAATATATTATAGTTTTATTTGACTATCATTCTAATGATATATTAATAATTGTGTATGTAACAAATGCTTCTAAAGAGATTCTATCGACATCAATTTTCATAATGTAAAAAAAAAAAATTCTTTAAACTAAAAAAAATATATCTTATCGTCTTTGTTTTCAATGTTTCAATTCATAAGCTGTCATTATTTATTATATCAAATCACAAGATATGCCATAATATCACAAATTAATGAAATTGGGCTATTTCTTTTTTGAATGTTGTTGTTTTTAAAAAAAATCCTATTTCCGCTTCCCAATCCCAGACCGTAGCACAGTATCTACCTGCAAGCGTTGACCAACCGTTACACTGTGCACCGTTTGACATCCACACGGGCCCCGTCATGTCGGATAGTGGATGGGATGAACAGAAAATTACCGTACACCTTACTAAGAAAACAAAGACGGTAAGAAACTCTCACATTTGACGTCCGTTATAATTACCATTATTTGTTGACACACAGGTCTCTTCTCGCCGTAAGGCGTGTGAGAAATAACCAAGGAAAAGTCACTTGTGTATATAAATTACAAAACTGTTTTTCTTGCAGTTACTTATCCTTGTATCATAGATCTCCAATTCAGCCCAACCCCGCTGTTCCAGTTCCAGTCACACGATTTTTTGTTATTTTTTTTATCTTTGCTTAACGTTTTGTAAGCAGCTTTGATTCTATGTTACCCATCAGTATTCGCACCTCATAATTTTTTGAAAGTATTTACTCCCGTATGCGTTTTGAATTAATCGTTTTAATAATATCAGGTTCTTCTTTGTTTTTAAAAAGATGTTTCCTTCAATAATTAGAATGACGCGTTGTACATAGTGTATAAAGATTTTATTTCAGTATATCACTGATGATCACATTCTGCAATATATGAGTTACACATTTACTGACCCAACAGCGGAATAACTGTTGAACTTTATTAAGAAGATTCATGTTTCTGTTCATCAAACCGAGATGGTTGTCCTATACATGTGCAGGTAAGGAGCTTTTTCAATCAAATACAGCAACCGTAATAAATAGCCAACAGCTGTCAAAAATTACCTCCCTTACTCTACGTTTTTGATCAATAGACATCAATTGTGAGAAATACTCTGCGATGATCCAATAATAAGTAAATAATGAACGACAATATTCAAATGTACTAGACGTGGAAATATAATAAAATATAAATTTTAGACAGCTGATATCAGAGAGAATGTTTTATTTATCTGATTATCTATCTCAGTGATGGCCAAACTATGCACGTGTGCCACAGTCCACACGGCGAGCTTCATCAACCGGCACGGGACTAAAATATTATTTCCTTAAGTCAAACCAGCCCTGCCAAACACAAATATTTCGGTTTTATTTCAGTGATACAATAAAAAGGTTTTTAGTTGAATTTTGGGCACGCGGCTCGATAAACATTCACCATCACTGTATCTATCTCACCATAATTTTCTTATTAACATGACACTTTGTTTTACAAGCATAAAGCCAAGAAAATACCTAGGCTCACAGGATGCCTTCACTAATCTACTTAATCATCGCACTGATTAATTACTCTGGGTTCTAATCTTTTTGATCAAGTCTTCGTCAATTTAATTCCTGGTTCTAATGCACTAGCTATGTATTAAAATTCTACGCTATTTAAAGAAGATATACTTCGCTCTCTTATTTGTAGTAGTTTAAAAATCAATACTCTTCAAATTTAACAGCTTTGCTAAACAAAGACAAGAAACATGTATAAATGTTACCCTCGTACAAATGAAAACACATGCATGAAAGTGCGTGGAAATATAACGCTGTATCTTCTTATTTTCTTAAACTGTATTTTTAAAAAAAAAATTATTTTGTTTTATTTATTTATTTGTTTATTTTTTAATTATTTTTTTTTTTGGGGGGGGGGGGAGTATTGATGTCATATCTTTCTATATTACTATTTTTTAAATCTAAAAGGGCTGTTTAGTAGTGGATATACTATATAAATAAGTATCTAACAGGATGTTAACGTGTGTCTCAGTAGAATTTGAGCCAATATCTCCTGTATCATGTCTAGAAATGGAGCCCAGGACAGTGGCCTGGCTTGTGTGTTGAAACTCATGCTGGACAGAATGGACAATGACCTTCATCTTACTATTCCTATTGTCGTGGGTGCTGTCAAGTCCATAAGACCTCAAATTATTCCAAATGTGTTAGGTCTTCATCGGGCAATAGCAATTAATAAATAAGCTGTTTATATCACACAGTTGTATTGAAATAGGAAAGACATAGGCACAATACATTCATTTCATTTTATTCACTTTTGTTATTGAATGGGATTTAAAAAATTTTAGAAATAAAAAATAGATACTAAATACACGTCATAAAATTTCCATTTACATAGTGTTCCTTGATGTTAAATATCTGTTGTGTCTTCTAGTTTGTTTGTTTGGTTTTTTTTTCAATGTACAGGAAATGTACAATTTGTTGTACCAGGTATTACAGATGTATCACGAAAATTAGAATACTTACAGTAACTTTGGAACAGCTGACGAATGATTTGTATAAACAACTATTGTAAGTTTTTTCACTTGGATTACTGGTATTCTAATAATGGTTTTAAAAGGAAACACATTAGAAAAAAAATATTTGAATTCATATAAATACATATTTAAGAAATGCAAATAAATTATGTGTAGCTTTTTCCACAGATTCGGAGAGTAACACCTCAAAAATAAATCAGTATTCAGGAGACCTAAAAATCAAATAAATCAATAGATATTTACAGATAACAAATATTAAGAATAATCTCTAGCTAAACAAACACGTGAATCTAGAAAGAAAAATATTAACAGATGGAATTTCTTGGCTTTATTTATTGCGTATTTACCAGTATTAATTAAGATAAGAAAACCTGCGACCGAATATTGTCTAAAGGCTGTTTCAAAATCGCTATTCATTTTAAGAGCGTACATATTTAGACCAAATCTTCTGTTTCAATTTGTGCATATATGTGTGATCAACGTAGAATAGGGTTAGTTAAAGTGATTTATTGTACGTCACTGATTTATTTTTTGAGTGATCAGGTATAAGTGTGTTCGATATTACCTGGAAAGGTTTCAAGAGAATTTAATGAGATGTCAATATCAGACCTGTGAAGAAAAAAGTATTTGACTCTCAGTTTTCCTTTACCACAGTGTTTCATTTTATTAATGTATTTATTGACTCTTGTTATATCTGTATACCAGGAAAGTGCGTCTTTTAATATACACATAGATATTGATATGAAGAAGCTATTTATTTATTTAAAAAAAAAAAAAAATTCTTTGTTTTTGTTGTTGTTGTACAAGAATTATGTTTATCATAATTGATTTACACAATAAGGGTTTAAAAAAAAGAGGTCGAAATCTCAACAATCTTAGTGGCAATTGAAAGAAGACAGATATGATAACGTCATGTGTTACTGTCAATTGTTTCTCCCTGTAAAGAGTTGATCCAACCAATCAAGAGAAGTTATATGCCTATGCCATATCATCCATTACCTAAGATTAATTTTTTTTTTTAAATTATTTTTTTTTTGTGTAATGAAAAATACATTTTAAAATGTATATATGGTTAAATGAATAGAAAAAAAGAAAACAACAACAACAAACAAACAGCTATAATTTTATAATAATATATATTTTAATCACACTTTAAACAGGAAAATATAATCATGCAAATATATGTTTTTAACATGAAACAACTTAAACAAAAATACATTAAGATTAAATATGTTTCTTTAAACAATATATTATTGATCTTCGCATTGGCGTAACAAAAAATTATGTTTTCTTTTGTGTTCAACTATTTTCAAGAAATAACTATCTACATAGTCTGACTCCACTTCCAACCACATCTTCATATATACATATATATTTGTACATATACCGGTGCATCAGTGGGTAAAAAACCACATATTAAAAAAAATCAATATCAACTTAAATAATAACTTTTGTGAATTATTTGGGAAGAAATAATTCATTCTTGACACAAATTTAGACCATAATTACTGTACTGTTGTCAATGACAACACATATTATGAAAAACAGATAAAGTGAATAATTAAATGAAATGTTGTTTTTACTACTTTAAGTTAAAAAAATCTTTTTTTTTATACTAGAAAATTGTTAAAAACTTTTCGCAAAAATATTTTTTTAACTTTCAACCTATATATCTAAATGTTTTTTTAAAAAAAATAATAACATTAACAAATTTCTATTTTAAACTGTATAATGATAACAAGTGTACTTAACAAAATTTAGAAACAAAAGATGTATTTTGTAATAAAAATATTCTTTTGTATAGAATAAAGCCAGTTTTTTTTTTTTTTTTTTTTTTTTTTTTAAATAAAGATAAGAAATAGAAATAGATCAGGATTCAGAACACGTAATAACATTTGGCACTTAAAATAATCTTCATTGGTTATTCGTCAGTGCCTAGAGTTTATTATTTTAAAAAAAATAATAACTGTATTAATTAAATTTCTACTTTTTAATAACTTGTTTCTATATTAATTGTTTTCGTACAAATAATTTCAGCTATTAATCGTTTCATAAACTCCTTCTTTTTTCACACAAGGAGGTGCTGATCTTTCTGAAACTGGTAACTCGTATGGGTAATCTGGTAATGAAATAAACAAAACGTAATAGTAGTATGGATTGAATAATATTCAATCAAAAGGTAGACTCAAAGATAAATCTTACACAAAAACTGAATATGCCATTTTGATATGGTGATAAATACTTCAAAAAGGGAGTGTCTTTCTCTTTCTAAACATTTTATATTAATAACATTTCCTAAAAAAACGGATTTCACTTCGCTTTAAATAACGCTTTCGTGAGAATGATTCTTAATATAGAAGAGTTGTCATAAATGTGCATTATAGAAAAAAAATGTGTTATGTCTCAAATTTTAAGACGAAAAAGATAGCTTAAGTTATGTCAATGGCAATACTGTTGTCCCAATAGTACATCTTAAAAATTTAACAAACGTTACTCCAGTGTGTGCAAGATGTTAAGGGCCAGAGAAATGTGATACATTTTAAGAACACTCACTGGTAACATTATGTACCCTAGATTAATGGAACATTTATTAAGACTTTAGAAATATTTATATGGAAAATGTTGTTTTTTTCTGATAATATAGTGAGTTTAAGAATATATCTGGGATCATCTTTATTTACCCGAGTCTTGTGTTTTGCTGGGAACATTGTAGTCTCCGAGTGCTTTTCTCTGCCTAACTTTTTGCACTCTGAATATTAAAACAGCGCTTGCTATAAAGACGACCAAACCTATCGACCCACCAACACCAATACCGATACCTTTAAGCAGATTGTCAGTACACATACCTGTGAAACAAAAAAGAAACAATTCGATAAAGCGCCTGTCTGTAAAATACCTGTTTAGTAATGCATGTTTCACTTTCATTTGACAAAAAAAAAAATTGTTCACTAATCATTTTAACTTTAGACACGGCCTCAGTCAATTCAAGAGCAGAGATTAGAGACACATAGAAGTCTAGCTTTAGATTTAATTTAAAAAACAGGTGTTTGATCAGTGGCTATAGTTAAGGGTTCGACGCTGGCAAGGTTCCCGAGTTCACCCAGCTTCGAATGGGTACCCGACAACGTTAGGTGAAAGTTAGGGCGGCTGGGCATTGTGCTTCCCACACGATCCTCGCTCGTATGCAATGGCTAAATAAAACCTGTAAACGCTACTTCACCTGCTCCCCATTAGTTATCATGGTCGGAAAAGAAAGCATTTTTGTTTTTTTACTAAATATCATTTCGGTTATATAAAACCTGAATATTGATTTAATAAGAACTCATTTGAAGGCGTCAAAAAATGTATTTTGTGTCTCTCGAATACGGATTAAAAACTGACAACAAATTATATATATTTCTATGGACTATATTAATTAGAGTAGTTAAGACATTATTTAGTCTTCTTTTTTTTAAAATTCATACATTAAGATATAAATCTTTCAATTTTCAAGCAGTGATGTCAATATCTTGTAATAACTCATTGAGATTTCTATTACATTTTAAAATAAGCTTACATCAGAGACAGTATCTTCCTTATCATTACTTTTTTTAAAGGATAAAACTAATATTTAGTTGTCTACATATGACAAAGGTCATGTATTCAGCCTATTATTGTTGGACTAGTAAGTTCTAATGTATTGTGACAAAAATAATGAATTTCGCTCTAATAACTCAACTAGCGTCTAGTGCTCTTCAGCTCGTTCCTCGTTAATAAATGGACACTATATGTGAATGTCAAGCTAAACGTATAAATTCTATTTTAAAATTGTGTTTGTGGAGAGCGTTCTTAAAAACAAAACAGCGTATGTGTGCTCAGATGGCTGATGATACCGATTCTGGCACGGAAGGTTCCGGAGTAGAAAGTACTTGCACGAGTGGTTGCCTCCTGGATGGCTTGCCGCACGCGCCTTTCGGGCTTGCTTATTCTTATCTGCAGCGGTGATCCTTTTTGCATCACATGTCCTAGCATCTTCTTGGATGGATTGGCACCAGTTGGACCGGTCAATTGCAGCTATTTCCCACGTGTCTGGGTTGATAGCAAAATGCTCTGAGGCTTTCAAGGTGTCTTTGAACCGTTTCTGGAGCTCGCAATTGCAGATTCTCTTTGGTATGGCTTTCGGGCTAGGTGCCATGCCCAGCGAAGCTGTAACTACATCAGGATGTCGAAGATGTTGGGAAGACCTGCTTTGGTCAGTACCACCATGTCTGGATTTTTGTCCCACCACTTTATGCGAGGATCTTCCTGGTGCTTCTTGTTTGAAAGGGGTTCAGTTAATACACGGTCCATGTTTCGCATGCATAAAGCAGTGTAAGGAGCCCCACTTTCCTATATACTTTCCCCTTAGTCTTGATGGTAATACTCCTCTGTTCCAGACATTCGGGTACAACCTGCCCTGGTAATTCTGACATTCACTTCGTCATCGTTTTGAGATAATGTGCTTCCTAGGTATAAGAAGCGTTTCACTAAGTTTAATTTCTGGCTTTTGACAGTGATATTGGGCTAAACGTAAGGCTTTCCAGGCATGGGTTAATAAAGGACTTAAGTCTTCTTTGTGTTAATTGCCAGACCAAAGTTTGTGCAGGCGCTGGCGAAAAGGTTAACACTGCGTTTCATGTCATCCACTGAGTCTGCATTGATTGCAAAATAGTCAGCAAATTGCAGGAATCTTATTGTGGCTGTCCTGATTTTGATATTTGCTTGAAGCCTCCGAAGGTTGAAAGGTTTGCCTTCTGAACGGTTTCTAAGTTTGACACCAACATCAACGTTTTTGAAGGCTTCTGTCTGCATGGAAGAAAACATGATGCTAAATTGTGTTTGTGCCAGGACGCGCCCCTACTTGACACCGTTTTCGACTAGGAAACGGTCAGAAGACTCTACTCTGTCCTGGGATCTGACTTGATTGCCCTCGTTAAATTGTTGCACCAAGGCAATGAACGTGCATGGTCATCATCTTCCACAGACCCTCCATACTAATTGTGTCGAAAACCTTGGTTAGGTCAAAATAGGCGAAGAAAAACTCAGAGTTCTGCTCCTGACATTGCTCTTGGAGATGCCTGTCAGCGAACACAATGTCGATGGTTCCTCCCTCTCTCCGGAAACCATATTGGCTTTCAGACAAGAGTCACCTGTCAAGATGGGCAATGAGCCGGTTGAACATGATTCTGGCAAATATCTTTCCTGTGATAGAAAGTAGGAATATGGCTCTATGGTTGTAACAAGCCAGTTTAATTCTCTTTCTTTTATAAAGATGTACAATGGACGCATCTTTGAAATCCTGCGGAATCCTCTATGGATCTTATATCAAGAGAAATAGCTGGTGGAGCCTTTCAGTCAAGGCTGATACTCCCTCCTGGCATGCCTCAGCTCGTATGGCATTGAACCAGGTTTTTAACCACTGGAAAGAAGACTGGGTCTCGAGCAAATTTGAGGTGCAACTAATACTTGTTTGTTGGTACTTGGGGGAGACGATTGATGGATTTTTCGTTGATTGCCGAGGGGCGATTTAAAATCTTATTGAAATGTTCAGCCCACCTCTCTAAGAGCGTCCCTTTTGTCTGAGATGAAAGTGTTGCCGTCTTCGCTGAGAAATGAGATTGAGCTTGATGACGTTGGGCCATACACTTTTTTAAGGCTTCGTAGAAGATCTAATAGTCGCGCCTTTCTGAATAGCCTTGGATCTCATCAGCTTTTTTGGTGAGACAATCATCCTGCATCTGACAGAATTTCTGCTGTAAAGTTCAAAGTATGTTGTTGAGTGCCTCTCCTTAAAGTGAACTTGGGATTATTGAGTAAAGCTTGGTTAAGGTTGTGTTTTTTTAATCCAGTAACTGCTTGATGACTTTGCAATTCCCATCAAACCAGTCCTTATTTGTTTCTGGTCTGCGTGCCCAACGTATTTGCAGCTGTGGTGTAAATCAGCTGTCTAATAGATGCCCAATCGGCCTCCACGTTCTGGTTTTCCGAAGATGTGGATTTAAGCGATCTTCCAGAGCATTTACGAATGACTGCTTGCCACTAGTGGTCTTGAGCCTGGCAATATTCAGGTGTTTGGGGGCCTTCTTTACATGTGGGTGCCGTTTAGGCGGAATACGAATGTTAAGCTTGGAGATTATAAGGCGGTGGTCTGTCCAACATTCAGCACCGCACATGGACTTGGTCAATCTTAAATCATGTCAGTCCGTCGTCATAACGATGCCATAGTCAATAAGGTGCCACTGCTTTGAGCAGGAGTGCATCCATGACATCCGATTATGTTTAGGAAGCCGGAAGATCCTGTTGGTGATTAGCAGTTCATGTTAAGCACAAGTCTGGAGCAAAAAAGACCATTGCTGTTTCATTGGCATGATGTCCAAGTACTCCATTTTAAATACAGTTGTTTTTTGCCAACTTTTGCGTTGAAGTTCCCAAGAAAAATGAATCCGTCCTCCTTTGGAATGTCGGCAATGAGAGAGTGATTTTCTTCGTAAAAAAGATTTTCTTAACTTTATCTGGGTTAACCATGGTTGGGGCGTATGCACTAATGATGGTAGATGCTTCTTACCAGCTATCAGTGGGAGTTTCTTTATCATAAGCCGGTCATTCGCTCCCTTGGGTTGACTAGCCAGATTTACGACAAGGGTTGTCTTCACCGAAAAGCAAACTCCTGATTCACGCCGCTCTTTGCTTGGTCTGCCAATTCAGAAGAATGTGTAAGAAGAGCCTCTTTCACATAGATGTTCTTCATTTTCAAGCCTTGTCTCCCTCAGGGCTGCGACGTCGATATTATATCTGTTGAGTTCTTTAGCAATATGTGCTTTTCTCCTCTGAGGTCTGTTTTCACCGTCTCTGTCCAGCAGGGTGCGCATTTTCCATGCGCCCAATGTTGGAGGAACTAACATCATGTTCTTCTTTGTGTTTCGACCGCTGGTGTAGGGTCCCCGCGATGTGCTGGCTAGGGAATACTGGAGCAGGCGATGTTTAAGACACCATTTCTAGCCTCTTCTTCCGTATGCCATGGATGTGAGAATTGCATTTCTAAAGAGGGCTGCTCAGTCACCCAGGGGACTGCCGGATTCCACCTCTGCTTCGTGAAGGCGAAGAATAACTTAATTACCCTGGGCCGGCTAGTACACGGTTGTGGCTACGGCTCGCAGTGATCCTACCTCCTCCGCTTTGTTGCTTGCATGTCAACACATGACTTGGTGGTGAGTGATGGGATGGGGTTGATGACAAAAGTGACTTGCGCGATGTGTTGGATTTAAGTGAGAAAGAGTTGTGCAGTTTGTTGATCTCACTCTCTTGCCCGAAACCATCATGATCCAGTGGCAGGACAGAGTCGAGACGGCTGGTGATGGAGACGGGTGCAGTGGATAGCTATGATGTCCTGTGTGTCTTGTCATTCCCATAGCGTTCCACCACACTTTGATGAGACTTGCCTTCTTGACCGTTGACCATCTATTTTTTCTCCTCTCTGTCCACCGAGTCCAGTCTTCACCTTCACAGATAGACATACCAAGATCACTGTGGTTTTGAGACCCGTCGGCTACATTCACCATGTTTAGCCAGACAGTCGAAGGTGTTGCCCAGGGTGTGGCCACTGCGCATGCCACAGTTACCAGGATCCACTGTTGAGAGCTGAGTGTCAAGTGGGGACCAAGTGTGGGAGAACTACCCCCTAGAGAGTATGAAATTCCCCCCACCGGAGGTACTACCCTTTTTAACACCCCTTAAAATAAAACACATATCTCAGTTGTATTCCATTGCAAAAAAGTGATCATGTTTTTGTTTTTTTTAAAATAGAATCTTTTACCTCATATAATGTCATTCTTCATTAGATTTTCTTGCCTAATTATGATCATGTTGTTACCCGTGCGAATCCTATTTACTATAGGGAAAAGTGTTTTCAATTGCTTCTATGCAATGGGATCCCTTTCTGGTTAGCGTTACTATCCACTGTTGATATACTTTCTCGGCGCTATTTCACCTTCTGAGAGGTATGATTCAGTATGGTATAAAATCTTATAGCCATTAAGCATAGGGAGAAATACTAAAATATTTTTTAAAATGTAAACTGCAAATACGAACTATTTTATAAGTTATAATACGTTTTGTAAAACGTAATAAAGAGAAACAAAAGTCGTTTAATTATTTTAACACTAGATTGTGCCAGGCGCCGTGGCGCCTGCGGCGCCCCGTTTTTTTGGGCGCCTAAGGCGCCAACCTTTTTTTTAAAGACCAACTAACTTGTCCTTTTTTGATAAATACGAATTATTAAACTTTATGAAATGTACGCAAAGTATTTATTTAATAATAATAATAATAGGGGTTGTATTTTGCGTACCGATGCACACCAAACAATGACGTCATCATATTAAATATTTTTACAGCGCTCATCAACACACAGATTTTTCAACTAAACTAACTGCTGTAGACTGTCGTACATCGCTCCTCAGCGTTTCAACTAAACTAACTGCTGTAGACTGTCGTACATCGCTCCTCAGCGTTACGTTACAGAACCACACCACTGGGTGTTTATATATATTAATGTTTTTTATATTTGATCTTTTGATAATATAAACTAACTATTTTTGAATTTCTGAAAAACGTTAATGTTTATATAAGAAAAAGTAATTAAATGTGTACATGATCTTAACATACATGAAATTATAGTTAAAATATTTACAAACAATGATTCGAAAGCTTGTAACATATTTACATTCTACTTGATAATTCTCAATTGACTTGAAAATTCAACTAATCTTTTTTTAAGTATTGCTCAAAAACATACTTTGGTAAATAGCTAAAAAGTATTACGTTGTGAAAAGGGATCAATTTTTTTTAGAATCCCTTACCACAATTTGATGCCATACATACTTAATGAGGATAGTATGCGTAATGGAATTTTAATCATGATGTAAATACCTTTTCCCTACAAAATGAACACTTTAATAGAATCACATAGCTGAGTGATATTCTTTGCATAATGTTGATAGAATCCCTTTCCCTAGATTCTAATGCATAATGGAATCCTATGCTTTGTCGAATTCCTTACCACTTGCTGATCCCTTTCCCCTATTGGATCCCCTACTTTGTTTTGTTCTATTAACCCCAGTATGATAAAATTACATTATGATGTCCGGTACCCAGTGAGATACCATACTGTTTCTTCTCACATTATAGCTAAACTTTATTCATTTAAGTTTAAAAATAGGGTCCACGGCGGAAATACATTATATCCACATGTCGTCACAAACCCAAAGCAATTTTGAAAACACATTTGGATACACCTTTCAAATTTGACTCAGTTCTGTTATAAATTACTGCAGGACGCAATGAAAATTTATACCGCAGGGATTTTTAGAATATTATAAATTATGCCCAAATCAAGTGGATAACAATCAACAGAGATTTCTAGAATATTTTTGACATTCTATACCGTGAGGTTTACCTTATTGACAATCATTCAGACCAATTGGGTGAGCCATTAAATAAAATCTAATTAAAATATGATTTAAAATTAAATAGACAAATTTACAGAACCTTCTAGAATATTTTACTTCTTACCCAAATCAAGAGAATAATTAAGTTACTATTACATTCAAAGTTTGACAAATGGACATGTTAATACTTAAATGCCTGCCACAGTAAAACAAACAAAAATATAATAAAGAGCCCACAATATTACATTAAATTGTGACAAATAAGAGGGGTAATACTTTCAAACCTCTCCGAGAAAAGAGGCAAAAAATAAGAGCGATCCTGCAATTATAAAAGGCAAGCGTTATTCACACAGCTGTGGGAATAACGCTTGCGTTATTCCCACAGCTGTGTGAATATTGCCAGCGTTATTCCCACAGATGTGTGAATATTATTAGCGTTATTCACACAGCCAAAAAATGTGATAGTTATACTGACTTGAAATTAAAAGCATACTAACCTATGCCTATAGGTCGTTTGGCTAAAATCTATTAATATTGAATCGTAAATAGGCTTGTTATATAGCCTACAGCCTAAATATGAACATCATTAATCATTATAATAATAATGTCGATCTGAATAGTTCTATTTTTAATTAAAAAATAATTTTACTTGTCTTAGTCTTAGTGTTGTTAACCTTTAGAGTTAAGACAAAAAATATTCCAATTTATTACAGTTTACACGTATGTAGTTATTAAGCTTAGTTGTAGTCCTTAAATGACATCACGCAATTTTTGTTGATTTTTCAAGTCTCAACCAGTCGTCGTCAAAAAGTCTTGCACCGCCCCCATCCCCAATTAAAGCAGTTTTTCTTTTATTTTTGAAACTGAGCATGCAGCATATTTAGATATTTCAAGTACATTTTTTGTCATGTAATTATGTATTTAGTGTAAGTCTGCACTCTAATAACATAACGCTCGTGAATCCATGTAAAACGTCAATATACAAATTGTAAACAATCTAATATTTAAGAATAACTATTATTTGAAGTTGTGCAGTTTGATGTGACGCCTCATTTCTTCAACACTCACCCCCCTACCTTCGTCATAAATGTCTGACCGTTTCCCCTCTAGGTGCGTGACTTCATTTAAACAACAATAATGGCCCCTAATCTTAGTACGGTCATTTAGCTATCTTTTTAACTGTCATAAAATGAAATTTTCTACCCCCTCCGCTTGATAATAAATATATTTATATGGGAATTTCTCATGTATTACTATTACTGCTTGTCATTTATAATTTATGTAGCATTGCTTCCTTGTCCTTATTCACAGCTATAGATGTGGAGGGTATAAAAATAATTTGTCATGTTCATTTTAACCAAAACTTAAATGTTGGGAATATTTTAATTGTTATCAATTTGAGCAAGAACCTGTGCGGACTTGCATACCAACCATGGATTTAACTGTTCTTAAACTATTTATAATAGTCCCATTGCATTAAACGTTATATTTCCATTCTATATCCATGCCCTTTCTTTTATTAACTTGCATTCATCATAAAAAGACTGTTCATATTCATATAGTTGGACAAAACTGTATACTAATTCATAGTAATAGTAGGCAATTATTATTTCCAAAACTAGCACCCTTTAGTTGGAATAATTATTTTTCAAAACTGTAACTGTTATAGTATATAGAGCTTATTAGTTAATATTATTAGTATAAATTATAAACAAATGTGTATATATATATACAGCATGCATGCTACACCTTATGATTAATTAAGAATGTGTTAACTAAATATATAGAGCTTATTAGTTAATATTATTAGTATATACAAATGTACATATATATATATACAGCATGCATGCTACACCTTATACTTATGATTAAGAATGTGTTTACTAAATCGGAAAAGTACCAAAGTTATTAAGCTACGACTACATCTGAAAAACTACATTAACTAATAAACTATATCATCTAAACACATTTACATTCAACACAAACCCACATACAACAAACTCATGGGTTACAGGTGAATAATTAATAATATTTAATAAAAATTTATTGAATTCAAATGCTGTTCCATCATATGGAAATAATGAAAACTATGCGCCACCTCATGGATTCGATCCACCTCCACCTTAATAATAAGACTCAATGGTTCTGACCATTCCTCTACCGACGCTCATGAAACTTATGTGTTTTTTAAAGTCATAAAATTCAATCGTTCAAATGGACACCAGTGCGCATGCGTCACTGTGTCTATAACGCAGACGTTATTCCCACAGCTGTGTGAATAATCACTCCGAAGATGAATATAAACCAGCACTATGTATACTACTTCAGTGTACGTAGCTAAATCATTGTCTTTGATCTGCGTATACCACCACGGTAGCCGAACCATTGGCTTTGATGAGGAAAAAAACGATTAATTACTAGGCAAGTTTATTCCAACAACTGTGTGAATAATTACTTCGAAATAATAAATGGTTTCGCTAGGGTTACCGCGGCGCTATATGAAGACCAAAGACGGTGGTTTAGCTGGGTGTAACGCCGTGATGTACGTACACACTTCGATAAATATAATGAGTGCTCCCAGACCACGTCTAACCACGGGAAGCTACTCTTTGTTTTCGTTTTTTGTTTACACTTTCCACATTGTCGTATTCATACCGTCGCACTTAGAAGTGTGAAGAGTGAAGAGAATTAGAATTAACACGTCCCTGTGAAATATTATTAAATTGTGTATATAAAGTTATGATATAAATTAATTTACCGATTTCTTTTTTAATGGCTGTAAGTTTTATAGTAATAATTATTACGGTTCTCCTGCAGTGTCTAAGGCTAAGGTCACTAAGGCCTAAGGGCTACTAAGGCTAAACTAAGTTTTACTAAGTCTAAGTCTGCATCTGCAGTCTACACGTACGTTAAAGTAAAGTCAAGTTTAATTTTCTCAGACTCATAAGAACTTTCGTTTTTAATTTGTTACATGCATTATTTAAAATTTAAAGAAAATTTCGGCTAAATCCGACTTGCCGTTCCCAAAAGGCTTATATAACAATTAACTATTTGTTCTCTTCCTTTGTTAATATTAAGCTTGTTAACCGGCTAACCGGTCCTCAGACCAGGACCGGTCATCTTTATTCAGGACCGTAGGACCGTGTAACCAAAAAAAACAAACAAAAAAAACCCTAACGTAGTAAAAAAAAACTAGTGAAAAAAACAACACGCGGTAACGCGCCTCTCCCTCTCGCTTTGTCGCGGTGAGTAAAAGCGATACCAAGATCCAGCTTTTTTTTTTAGTTGCCGAGCGACTGTGACTGTACGAGAGCTAACACAGTGGCGTTTGATGTCAACAACGATCAAGGTCGAAACTTTTTCTATTTATATTAATTATAGTCTGTTTCTTATAAAGACAAAGAAAGCTATAAAAGCATATGAATATGACCCCGTGACCTATCCGCATTTTCTGATCACCGGTTTATAGTCTGTTTCAGTTCAGGCATTCAAAAACTTATTGGCGCACGCCGCTTAGTGAAGTACATGTACCTATATTACGAGAGGTATTTGAAAGACGTAGCAAAGATACCGGGGGATTAATCGGCCCACAAGTTCGAGTTCAGTCTTTTAGTGACAGTTTTCCTGCTAGTCAAAGGCATTTGATTACCACATTAATAGTACGCCGAGTGTAGCTCAAACCCTATTTGAACAGAAAAAACGGGGAAGGGGAACGTGTGCGTCGCAAAATTCAATTATTCTGGCGAGTTGACGATTAAAAAATAATGTTTTTTAAATAAATTCCATTTTATCATCGTTAACTCCGTAGCTTTATAATTTTATTATATTATTAATTTTAATACGCGAGTTGATCTGCATCACACACAAGAGAGGTAAACATGACGTCACAACGGACGGGGCGAGGCGTTGGTTTTTTAAACTAATGAAAAAACCTCGCTAACTTTAACGAACTAATGAATCTGACCTCTTATTTAGACCGGTGAACTACGAGTCCCCAAAATAAAATATAACAAAGACAATTAACCATCACTGTTAAGTTAATTTTTTGGATTTAAAAAAAATGCTTTGAATTGAGGGCAATGCGGAAAGAGCTGAACGGAAGCGGGCTTTGATGCCATCAGACGATGCCAGGCAACAACATTCTCTTGTTAGTTCTCAAAGCATTAGGGATATATGGACGAGTGGTTAACCGGTCTTTTTTTAAACGGTTAGTCGGTCCTCAAAAATGAGCGGTCTTAACAACCTTAGTTAATATTAATATTTAGGTTTAGTTTTAGATTTTTTATTTGTTAATTTAGGGTTGGGGTTAGGTTTAGTTATATATAATTGTGAATTTAGAGTTAGAGTTAGGTTTAGTTTTAGAATTTTAATAGTTGAATTTTCCAATTTCTTTGCAATGTTGCATATCAATGTTTATCAACAAAGATGATGCATTTTATAAATTAAAAACGTAAGTTCTCACCCGAAAATTAAATTTCGCTTGAAATAATATATACATAGAAACTGCAGGATTACCTAATTTTAATTGTAGTAATAGTATTTGTAAAGTCAAATAATAATAACATGATAATTTATATAGCGCTGTATCCCAGCTAGGAGCCTGGCTCACAGCGCTTTACATGGAGATAACAATACATATATTAATTAAAGAAACATTCATATCATACTAACTACATAAATGACAATACGTTATACATCAGCTACGTTAATCATTAATAAATTTTGAAAAGATGTGTCTTAAGTGCAGTCTTGAAGGACTTAGTAGTTGAAATACTACGGATGTGTAATGGTAGAGAATTCCATTGTTTGGCTGCACAAAAAGAAAATTACCTTTCGCCAAATGTTTTAGTTCGTGTCTTAGGAACACATAGAATGCGTGTGTCTGCAGAAGAGCGGAGCTGACGATTTGGTGAGTAGACCGACAAAAGTTCAGCAAGATAGGAAGCTGAATTTTGAACTCTCTGTAGTTTTTCAATGCATTGTTTTGGTGCACCTGACGGAAGAGAATTGCAGTAATAAATACGAGCTAGAACAAGGGCACAGACTAGAGTTTTTGTTGCGCTATCTGTTAAGTAATGACGGATTGAACAACTGATCTGACGAATGGTAGTATAGGCAGAGCGACAGATGTGATTGATGAAGTTGTTGGTAGACATGTTATCAGAAATAATGTAGCCAAGATTCCTAGTCGATGTTTTGAACAGTAATCAGAACTAGCCACCTGAATAGAATTTGGAAGAGTCAAAGTACTGTATGATTTATTGTTACAGAATAGCAGTGCTTCTGTCTTATTATCATTCAGTTTGAGCTTGCTTAAAGTCATCCAAGACTTTACCTCACCAATGCACTCCTGCATCAATTGGACAGTGAAGTCAATATCAGAGGGATCAGTGTGAGTGTAAAGTTGAGTATCATCTGCAAATGATTGGCTTTTAACTGAATGCTTTTTGAGCAGTAGAAGTAGTGGCCTTGTATAGAGCACAAAGAGTACTGGACCCAAAACCGAGCCTTGAGGCACACCATAAACCAAGTCAGCTCTGTTAGAGATACAGCCATCCACTGATACCACCTGTGATCTGTATGATTGAAACCAAGCCGGAACTGAGCCAGAAATCACAAAATAATTTTTCAAGGTTTTTAGCAATGTTTGATGGTCGACGGTGTCAAAAGCAGCACTAAGATCTAAGAGGACCAATATAGAGATTTAATACACGCAGTGTCTGCTATGACTAGTAGTAGTCATCATCATCCATGGCGCTACAGCCCATGTAGGGCCCTAGCCTGCTCCACCACATCCTTCCATTTGGATCGATCGATGGCTTTCCTTCTCCATGCTCGAACCTCCAGCTGGTGTAGGTCCATTTCCACATCATCGATCCGCCTTAGTCTTGGGCGACCAGTGAGTCGTCTGCCCCCTGGTTTCTGTCTGTAAATAATTTTTGCTGCTCTGTATTCTAGCATCCTTTCAACATGCCCTGCCCAGCGTAGTCTTCCTTTTTTGATACATGTGACTATGGGTGGGTCTTTGTACAGATGGTATAGTTCTTGGTTTGTGCGAATTCTCCAGATATCATTTTCTATCACAGGGCCATGTATTTTCCGGAGTATTTTCCTCTCCCTAGTGACTAGTAGAAGTAGCAGCAGACAGTTTGATGGGATGTTGCTAGTGCTACAACTATCCGTAACACAAGCCAGGAAACTGTTTCCTGGTTAGTGCCATGACTAGTCATAAAAAATATGCTTTGTGCTTACAGTTATTCCTAAAGCTGTATAATTTTAATTAGCTAATACTAACTAAACATTAGTTCCCCATAATCAAATTTCATGATTACTAGGTAACTTGTAAGTAAGCAGAATAATGCATTTTTAATGTAAAAAAAATTATTGGTGTACATTTAATGACAAACAGTTATAATTTTTAAAAATCATATTTTTAATCTAAAAAGTTAAATATATTTTTTAAAAATATTTAGATTTAATACACACACTCCTGCCTGTAAATGTAAAAATATAAAACCCAGATCTATTAATATTTTATATTAGGACCTTGTATATCTATATATTAGAACTGGTGCAGCATGATGTCAAAAACACTTTTAATGTGAACATCAGTCAAGGCGGCAAGTGCTACTACATGTATTTAAATATTTACTATTTATATTATGAGAGTCATCTGATAGATATAGAAAAGTTACTGGACAGGTCCTCAAATTTGTGTTCAGTCTTATAGTGACAGTTCTCTTGCTACGTACCTGAATGTCAAAAGCATTTTAATTAAAAATTACCATACTGATATCAAATCCGATGTTCATACAAAATTTATTTGGTGTTCATTGGAAGAGGAATACTGCAATTATAAAGTTCCCTTTTTTTGGACCATGATGGCCTATGGGGGCAAGTGAAGCAGCGTTCACAAGTTTCTTTAGCCATGGCTTACGAGAGGATTGTGTGGCTAGCACTGAGTAGCACAACGCCCAGCTGCCTTATACTTAACCCCAACTAATTCCAAGTACCCATTCAGAGCTGTGTGGACTCAGGGGACACCCTTTAGTCCCAGGAACAAGCTTCTGCCTTTACAGAGATTAGAGCCCTTGATTCTTAGTATGCCAGCCGAGCCCACTGCTGCTCAACCACTGTGCCCCCTTTCACGAGTATAGCCCAAAACAATGCTCATAATTGAATGAGATTACACCATGTGTGATGCTAAACTGCTAGTAATAATTCTATACTTATTAATCAGCCATCTGATAGTATCATTCATTTATTTCTGTCAGGATAAGATGTGAATTCACACTTATCAGTCATAAAATACTGTTTTTTAAGCAAAATTTGTTTCTGGGTTCTAATCTCTGCTCCTTGATTTTGATGATAATTTGGAAGTCAAATCTCAATGCCTAATTACCCTAGGTCAGGGGTTGGCAACCAAGAGCTAAAAAGCTACAATTTACAAAATTTCCACGTTTTTAAGTAACCCACTAACATGAGTTTGGAAAATAAAATAATTCAATTAATTAATTATTAATATTTGCGCATGGAACAGGAGAGCCACATCTTGGCATCGAAATAGCTGTATGCAGCTTGAGAGTCACATGTTGCAGCTCACTGGCCTAGATGATTATTACTATTACAATAATTCCTTATATAGAACAGGATATGTACATTGCTTCCTACAACTGAGTAGCTACTCAAACATCATTTCATCAGTATTCTCTGCATATCAAAAAATATACAGAGGAATATCTAGAAATTGTTACCTTATCTTTAAAAATGCTTTGCTGAACTAATTTTTTCCCTTCATATTTTCAATTTTTAGGTTCCAAAGTTGTTTCAATGGCTCATGGGAGTTGGATCCTTTATGACAGTTTGGCTTGCCTACGTTATGGGTTACATGCAAACAGAGATACGGAAAGAGTACCATGAAATTATAATTACGGTAAAAATCAAATTTTTTATAACTAACATGTTAAGTACATGTACTAGTGAAGTACATGTACCTATATTACGAGAGGTATTTGAAAGACGTAGCAAAGATACCGGGTGATTAATCGGCCCACAAATTCGAGTTCGGTCTTTTAGTGACAGATTTCCTGCTAGTCAAAGGCATTTGATTACCACATTAATAGTAGTAATAGTACGCCGAGTCTTGACATCAAACGTGCAATGTGTTAGCTCTCGTACAGTCACATTGGCTCGACAACTAACCACTGCAGCTGGATCTTGGTATCGCTTTTACTCACCGCGACAAAGCGAGAGGGAGAGGCGCGTTACCGCTTGTGTTGTTTTTTAGCGCATTTTCGAGAAGTAGAAATGCGCTATTGTATCCGTTTTGTCCATCTGTCCGTCCGTCCGTCTGTCATCACCCTAGATCTCAGCATCCATAAGTCCTAGACCCATGATGTATATGTGTTTTTTGTATGTCCTGACCTGCCATTTGTGCATCAACACTCAGTTACTCTATCCGACCTCTTGTAGTGGCAGTAGAGCTCCTGGAAGTGCCATATGACCTCATTTTCCATACAAATTTTTTTTTTTATTTCACTAAAATGTTCAAAATTTTGTGCTGATCATTTCTGACTACTTCCAGTGGCAGGTCGACCGTCTGGAAGTGCCACATAACCACAAAAATCCATTTTTCACAAGATTGGCAACCACGATCTATCAAACAACAATTGACGGAGTATTTGGGCGATTAGCTGATTACAATTTAGAATGTTTCATTTATGAGTCCTATTTCAGTGACCACAAACCACTTGTAGTTAGATTAAAGAGAAAATAAAAATTTTTAAAATGTAAAGAAATGACTTTTAAATAAAAAAAATTTCAGGTATATTCATTACACAAGAAAATTCATAAAAATATGTCTAAAATCTAAACACAATCACTGATAACTACATAATGCTGATATCTAACATAAGTAATGATACATAATAATTAATAAGAAAATGCGCTAACACGTCCTGAGTCCAAAAAGGGACCAGGCTTAACATAATTTTTTCACTACGTTATCGCTAGTATTTTTTTTTTTTTTTTTTTTTTTTTTTTTTGGGTTACACGGTCCAACGGTCCTGAATAAAGATAACCGGTCCTGGTCTGAGGACCGGTTAACAAGCTTAGTGTTAACTGTTAAATTCCACCTTTGGCTTTTTTTAAATGCCCTGTGTTCATTAACCTCAAATTTTCCTGGTTGACAACAGTCCTTCATTCAGTGAGGGTTTTGTAAAGGAGTTCAGATGTACTCTAAAAGTTTTAACAAGCCCTTTGAACTTGTATTTTAAAATTGTTGAGTGTGAAAATTACATTATTTCACTTATGTTAACATTTTTAAGATTAGCCATACAAATACAAGTTTTACACTTTCACTCACTTATAATTAAGAATAACACAAATCACTAATAATTTTAAAATGCAACAGGCAAAAGTTATTAAAAACAAACACGTTTAATCTTTGTCTACAATTAATTTTAAATCCCTTTTTTTATTTAGAATATTGATCTAAAATTCTACCTAGTAAGAAATTTTATATCATTTTATGCCTTATTGTTTGTGGTTTTAAAGTTGACAAGGCCTTAAAATTATACAAGAATTCATTCCATTCTACTCAACAAAATATAATTTAATTAATTTACCTCTATTTTTCTTTCCTTTTTTGGTTTTGTTTCTTCAGCTTCCTGTCTACTTATTGATTACATTTGCCGTAAGTATACCATTAGAGTTTATAAAAAGGATTTCATTTATAACACTATTACGCTGTATTTTTTTTCATGCTAGATGAAATTATAGACTTAAATTAATGTAATATTCAATTTTATACATATATTTTAAAATTTAGTTAAGTTTGATAAAATCACAGCATGTGCTTAATAATAATAAGCGAATGTACCTACTTTGATTATGCACGTTTATTAAAAAATTTATTATCAGTGAACACTGAAAATGTGTTTAAATTTTTTTCCCTCTGTATCAATGGATGAAAATAAGGCTGTAATTAACTCAAAAGAGAATGGAGCATGAGCGTCAACAATAAATGCTTGCTGCTTTCATTTTTTAACCATTGTAAATGAGAATACATTAGGTCTTAACATGAGACTTTTTGTACCTCTGTACCCAGGTGTCTATTCCATTCAGGTTTCAAAAACTTAATTTGGTATACTTGTTAAGTTCACAACCTATTCAAAATTGAGAAAAAATTCTTATTTTAACTTAAGTAAATAGAAATTGTAGCTACACTGATTCAGTCCCTAAATGCTACAAAATTTAAATTAATATTAATTTCTGTGTTTTGACATCCATCAAAAAAGCTCAATAATATAATAAACAGAAATCATGACATATAAGCAATTATCATACCCTTCATATTGTCCCTGTCTTCACATTTTAAATTTTATCTGTCATTTTCATTATTGCATTAACTATTTAGCAACTAATTGTATCACATATCCAGAATTAATTTTTTTTGTTTTGTTTTGACAATTAAAAAAAAATTCTTTCACTTCTTTACATGTGTGAGTTGTACAATATCAAAATATTTTTAATTAAAATAGAAAAATTGTGAATTTAAAACTAGTGAGTTCATAAAAATCAAATCAGGTTTTTATGCTAGAAAATATAAACAAATACTTTCAATTGCTGAAAGTTTAAATCAGTGGCGGATTTAGCTTTGTCTGCGTGGGGGGGCCAGGAGAATTTTAGGGGGCGCCGCAAAATTTTACTAATATCAGAGCATTGGGTAAATACTAGGGCTGTTAACGATTAATTTAAATTTAATTGTTAACTTTTGAAACATTAACGATTAATTAATCGTTAATTTCGATTAAAGCCAAAAATTTTAATTTATGATGTCATAAGTAACACTCATTTCACGTTCTTGTTGAAAATCTAAATAACACTGGCATGTCTCCTTTATATATCTACTTTTCACCAACTACGCAAAAAGACAAGCATGTTGACATTAATTGGTTCAAGTGATGAGCAGATCTAATTGACAATATAACCAGCCGAGCTGAATAATCATTCACATGGAACTGAGAAAACTTAAACTGGTATGCTCAAAACGGTCTTGGCAAGAAATGACCTTATCGGATATCGGTGTTCATTAATTTTCCACCATTGTACAGGATTAATGGATTCAAGAACTTCCATCTCCATTTTGTAACGCAGTAATTCATCAGAAGAGCTGTCGTCATTTCTGTTTCAGAGTCAAACTCCATTACTGCTATTACCAAAATGTTCGTGTAATCTTCAAGAAATTATTTATCAGCCGCATTTAAAAAAAATATTTTTTTGTTGAATTTTTTACTTCAAATTATTTTAAGTGATGGGTCGATTAATGGTTAAAAATAATTTAATCCTTAAAATTTCTAAGGATTAGTCGAGAAATTAATCGTTAATATCCGCAGCCGTTTTCAATACTAATTATTAGCCTACTAATTTAGTAAAATTTCCAAATTAACAAACAAGTCAAAAAGAAGAAACAATATAAACAGATATGTTTTCAAAATAGTAACGTATATTTATTTCAGTAGTTTATTTATTGTTTTAAGAAAGAAACTTAGTTTATGCAAATTTATATAGAGCCCTGAGCCATATTTAAATTCCTTTCTACGTGGAGCAAAACGATTTATCATTGATCAAAGTCAACGATCTCACCTAGATCACGTTCATTTGAAATTAATGCCAATCCAGACAGACGTTCGTTTGTCATTGTTGAGCGCAAATAATTTTTGATGATTTTCAATCATTGATAACAGGAAGATTCAAGTAAATTTTTATAGAATGTTGACAAACAAGGGTGACCTGATGCCATTTATTTTTCAATCAAGAATTGTAGAAACTCTTTAAGTTGTAGCTCACTAGATAGTGATGGACGTTGTGATGCATGCAAATTTTTAAAGGTATAATATTTAAGAATGCTTCTTCTAGGTTAATGGGTTTGTAAATTTTGCATACACTTCGAACAGGATCTGAATTTTCTTCCAACATTTGTGATGGATCAATACAATAGTAATAAATAGCTGCGCCCCTAAAGTCATTAAATTGATCATCTATTTATTTTAGAAGTGTATCCAAGATAGTGAAGTACATTTCAGATTTAAAACAGTTGGATCATCAGCCCTTTCATCTCTACTCAGTTCACCTGCCAAACTTTTATTTTCTGCAATTCGCGTTTCTTTAAATTTTGTTTTTAACATCTAGTTTGGAACAATTTTCGTTAATAAATTAGTAGACATCTACTTTCTGAATTTTAAAAAGCTTGATCGCTTCTCATTTCAACAAACTTATTTCTTCCAACATCGATCAATCGTTTTGCAATTGCAATGTCAATACTCTTGAGCTGCAAGTGGTTTGATAACATGAAAATATCAACCAACTTTTGTACAAATAGCATCAGAAAAAACAAAATAATATTTTGTTTTTAAAGCAGATAGTCCCATTGCTTCTGCTCTGACACTTCCTTTATGTTATGTCGATGGCCTTGAAATTATATCTTCTAGAGTGGCTAGAATAGCAGAGAATGATCCAATAACTGCATCAACTGCATGCTTAAGGCCTACGGCTTGCCTATCTTGTATCAAAAAGTCATTTCAGAGTATCTACTGTTGATTCATATTGAGATTTTCGATTTTTTAAAAGAGTATGTAGACGTTGTAAACTAGACGTAGAAAATACCTTTCAGCTGTGCCAAAAACAACTGTATACAGACATTGCTTTGATAGTGACCAAATTCAAAACATGAGTACAACAATGAACATAGTATGAAGGTTTGAATGCCACTCTTAGTTCAAGACATCACAGATGAGCCATCATATGCCTTGCCTCCTCAGATTGTGATATCAATGTCTCGCTTTTGTAATATGTAGTTCCACAACATGTCCTGATTTTGAAACTGAACGGAAAATGACATCTTATCAATTTCAAATATATCAATGGTCCGTCTAATC
Source organism: Radix auricularia (assembly GCA_002072015.1). Lineage (NCBI taxonomy): Eukaryota > Metazoa > Mollusca > Gastropoda > Lymnaeidae > Radix > Radix auricularia. The sequence goes on from MUZC01000273.1 coordinate 55,909, forward strand.
GATAATTACAGAAAATACATGTTCATAATCAATTACTGCCGATAATTCCGATGCAAATGATTGAATTAAATCAATCTGCACATCATGATTTAAATAAATTTCATTTTTCTTTTAAACTCTAGATGACTGTTCAAAGTGGAATCATAGTTGGCTAATAAACTTGTTATTTAACAAACATTTCAAGTATTTCTACAACTAACATCACTAAAGTCTAAAGCAAGAATTTTCTCTGTGTACTCTGAATAGCAAACCTTGTTTTGCTAAAAATCAAGATAAACGTCACGTTTATTATTCGTTTCAATATTTCTCTATTCTTTTCCACTTAGCGACGCTCCTGACAGAACAAACCAGATATTACAGTTTTAAAATACGATATTTAGCAAACCAATATTGTCGTATTGCAGTTTAGTGTTGATTAAATTTCTCGTGTTTAGCACTCTTTTTTTTTTTTTTGGTCTGGTTACACATTTTTAGTGTTCATGGGGGCGTCTCAGGGGGGCGCCATTTTAGACCCAACTGGAGCGCGGGGGCGACCCGCCCCCCTGCCCTATAGCTAAATCCGCCACTGGTTTAAATACTCTTTTACTAGCAGTTGATTTTTTACATTTCAAACTTGTTCTCAGTTTCTGTTACTCATTCATTTTGAGTTGTTAAGCTGCTAAATTTTGCTTTTTATTTGGCTGTTTTTGGCTAAGGATTTCATTGCAGCTTAGTTATATTTTTTGTTGTTGTCTATTTGTTTGTTGAAGAAGGCTGTTTGCCAAAACAGTGGTTGTTTTGTGGCATCTTTTCAGGCTCCTACGTACCCTGTTTGTATGACATCTATCTACTTATCTTTTTATTCTGTGTTCTCAGTGTTTCACTTTAGGAATGATTGGATTCAGGGTGGCTACATTTAATGATTGTGTAGAGGCCTCAAGAGAATTAAAAGAGGTATTTTTTCAATTAATATCTGAACATTAGCTAATTATTATACGTGTCACTGTAATAAGATCTTAAATATAATAATGATGCAATGAAAAGGATTAATTCTTCCCAAAAGTCTACTCACAGTATGCAAAAACAAAAATTATTCCATTGCCTACAAGATTTTAAATTATTGGAATGGATATATAAGCCACCTAAGTTGGTAAACTATATATAAATTATAGATAAATATTTATGAAGTAAATTGTACTGAAAAATTAACAGAAACCACTTTTTATATGTATTGTTTTATATATTACTACTGCTCATAAATATAGGTCTTCAGCAGTTCATATCATTTTTTTAAAAAGATGTCTACATTTCCTAACCTTTGTAAATATACTCTCTATTTTTTAAAAACTAACCATACTAAAAATTATGGGGAAATGAACATATGACAGTTGGATTTTGAAAAACTTGTAAACAAAACTATAAATCCTTTATATACAAGACATAACTCAAAGTATGTTCATTATAAATTATAATACACATCACACGACAATCCAAAAATAAAAAATTTTAGTTATGTCTTATAGATTAAGGACTTATAGTAAAGAAAAAACTACTGCAGTCTGCCCACTAAGTTTCAGCTTGATTTGAACACAGGAAAGGGGTTATAAAAACATGATTAATATAATATGCACATGTACAGATCTGGAATAAAAAAAAAAATTTAATACGCACCTTGGGAACGAAAAATATTAAAAAGGTTGTTTAATACAACCGCGAAAGTCTAGCACAAAAATTACATAGAGATAGTGGGTGCAGTGGTCTAGCGGTGGCATGCTGGACTGTCGAACCGAGGCAGAAGAGAGTTACGGCTTCTATCCTCGGTGCTGGCAAACCCCCTGGGGCATTGTGCTAGCCATTCAATCCCTTGCTTGTTAGTGGTGGCTTAATGAAACTTGTGAACAGTCTGTGAACGCTACATCACTTGCCCATTCAGAAAATCTAAAATTTCATTAATTCAATTACAGTACATTCGATCAATGTGAAATTTTGATAGATCATTTTTATTGCAGCACGGGTCTGCCTCAAAAGTTTTTGGGTCAATAAAGCAGACACCACAAGTTAATATAAAGGATTTTTAAAAAGATTGCCACTCAATGATGTTACAAAACACCATAAAATTTACTGAAAATGAATTTTACTATCAAACTTTAATTTTTTTTTTTTATTTCAAACAGTCAATAAGTTTGGTAACATTCTATTTCATAAATGATTTTTTTTTAGAAATAAATTTAATTAAGTACTCTTTGAAAACATTTTGTAACACACCTGCAAAGTTGTGTTAATGCCTTTATATTTTCTTTTTTTAATTTTTTTAAAAAAAAATACTTTACAGCAAATTGAAGAAGCCAGAAGAGATTTAGAGAAGAAAGGTTATAAATATTCATCTGATTGGAAATGAGGGAACCCTCACAGTTTGTGAAAATATATTTTGGTTGACTACTGTGTCTATGCAGAAATATAAATGTTGAACAGAGAAATAAGAAACACAATCAAATTTCTTTAATCCTTGTGTGAACAATCCACAAAAGAAATTTGTCCATCTTCATCATTTCATTTTGTAATAATTGTATTTATTTAATTTTCATACACTTTGTTAAATACCATTTATTAATACATTGTGATTGTTGATATTCAACTTGTTTCATCATTTCTAATGACATATTCGTAATATTATTGCTACTTTCCTATTGTCTATTAGATTGTTAGTTTTAGGCTGAATAAACACTACTTACAGCTTTATATTATTGTAGAGAATTCACAATCAACAATTTTAATGTTTGTTTTTTTTAAACAATAGCATAAACCATAATATTTTTCATGAGTCCATATGTTGTTCTTTCTTTAAGTATCATTGAGGATGATTTAATTGCTGTTATTGGTAAACTTTTCTTGGAATTTATATTTATACAAGTACAAGAATATTTTAAAACAATAGAATTTAAATCAACCTTTTTAGAGTTTTGATTTTAGATCTAAAACTAAAACAGTTTATCCTATTCATTATTTACTGCCACGTAAAAATAAAAAAATTAGGTTAAGGACTACAAGTAATTCATATTAAACAAGGAAAACATAAAATTTCTGTCTGAACTGAATTTTTTATTTATTTTAGCAGTGAATTGATGAAAGGGGGAAAGTACAGATATAATATTTCTCTATGATGTGGGTGATATGTATGATTTTAAAATCTTAACTGGATCAACAGGTCTGTCACCGTCATCTGTTTCTACCATGCCAATCCGCTGCACTACATTTATACCAGAAGAAACTCGCCCAAAAATAGTGTGTTTCCCATCTAACCATTGAGTAGGAGCAAGTGTAATGAAAAACTGGCTTCCATTTGTGTTTGGTCCACTGTTTGCCATTGAAAGGATTCCAGCACCTTTAAACAAAAATTACAAGCATTTCATTATCAAATACCATACCAATATTCTCTATGAAAAAGATATAATTTTGTTTTTTACAAAATAATACATCAAAGTATTTAAAGCTTAGAGCAATTATTCATTTAATATTTTAAATGATTAAAATTAAAGCCTCAACTAAATGTAAATGATAGTAAAAGTAATCCTGAAACACCTGATGTGGTTCCAATATTTGTATGACTAGGATAACACTTTTGCACTACTCTGGCAGTAATAATAGCCCTGCCAAAAGTAATATTTACTCAATCTTAACGTTTTAACACAGTAATTTCTTAATTTCTCTCAAATCAGAAAAAATAAATCTACCTGTGTGTTTCAAGTCTTCAGTGATTTCATCATCAAAATTTTTGCCATATATCGAAGCCCCTCCTCTACCTGTAAATTGCATTTGTATTTTTATAAACTTAAAGTATAGAGATTTAACATTCAATAGTGAAAATGCAAATAACAATAATTGTGTTAGTTTTTGAGAGAAAAAAAAAAAAGTTTCAACTCTATAAATTCAATTTTTAAAAAACTATTCATACACAATTAACTATTTACTTTACTGTAGTAACTATTTTCTATTCTTTAATTGGCTAACATGCTATATTTATGCAAATGCAGCAAATAGTGAGCCTGATTTAGCAGGGTTGAAAATGTTGCATTTTATTTGCATATATTTATTATTCCTGATTAATTCTGTTTTTTGGGGGGTTTTTTAAGGACACATTTATAAGCATAGAACAAAAGTAGATTTAATGTAAAGCCAAGCAATATTAATGACTTACTATTCACGTTACACAATAATTATCAGGATATTTTATATGCCATTACCTGTTCCAGTAGGATCTCCACCTTGAATCATAAAATCTTTGATAATTCTGTGAAATTTAATACCATTATAATATCCTCGTCTTGTAAGCTCAGCGAAATTACGGCATGTGTTTGGGGAATGTTTCCAATATAGTTCAAAGACAATGTTTCCCATCCTGTAGAAAATAATATTTCTTTCTTAAAGTTTTAAATACTCATACAAATAGTAATTGTTTTGTGACTGTCTTAAAATAATTAAAACAGAAATGCCCTGACTTTAATTAATATGCCTATAACAGCAACAACAGTAAAAACCAAATTGTTTCAAATACTAAAATATGCTTGTTGAAATATCCATACTGAAACATGAAGCTAAAGGTTACAATAACCATTCATTTTAAAATAATAGTAATAGTAAGGTGACCAGATTTTCCGGAACGCAAAGCAGTACAGGGTCGCACAGGGGGGGGGGGG